>WNGS01000690.1:11472820-11486441 GCA_020271785.1 Procambarus virginalis | reverse complement strand
CAGTTTCAATACTTTGCATTTACTCGGGTTGAAACTTCAACAGCCATTTGTTGACCATTCACTCAGTCTGTCTGTTAGGCTCGTCTTGTAGCCTCCTACTATCGTCCTCACGTTTCAATCCTCCTCATAATTTTTGCATCATCGGCAAACCATGAGAGAACGATTCTATACCCTCTGGGAGAATCATTACATATATCAGAAACAGTATAGGTCCAAGGACTGAACCCCTTGCGGGACTCCACTTCGAACGTCTCGCCAATCTGAGACCTCACCCCCTCACACTGACTCTTTGTTACTGTTGCTTAGGTACTCCTGTATCCAACCGGAGTACCTTCCCTTCCCTCCAGCCTGCATCCCGAGCTTTTCACTAGCCTCTTGTGTGGCACTAGTATCAAAGGCTTCCTTTCTGAACAATCCAAAAATATGCAGGTCTGCCCACCCTTCTCTTTTTGCCTTATTTTTGTTGCCTGGTCGTAGAAATTCAAGTAACCAGTGTGGTAGGCGGAGGAAGCCTGCCATCCCTGAATCCATGTTGGTGAGGTTAAGCAAAGTTCTTCGCTCAGGTGCTCCACTAGCTTTCTTCGCCAATCTTCTCCCATCAGCTTGCATGGTTATGCAGGTTAGTGAACACTGGCCTGTAATTCAGTGCTCCGTCTATCCTCTGTATATCTCTCTGTCACCACACAACAACAACAACACACAACACAACACCACCCACACACTGTCACATTGTATTCACTAGTTGTATTTTACGGGGGTTGAGCTTTGCTCTTTCGGCCGTCTAATGTCATCATGTACTAACTACACTAACTACTTTTTTTTTTTTTTTCACACCACACACCACACACCCCAGGAAGCAGCCCGTGACAACGACTGACTAACTCCCAGGTACCTATTTACTGCTAGGTACAGGGGCATTCGGGTGAAAGAAACTTGCCCATTTGTTTCTGCCGGTGCGGGAATCGAACCCGCGCCACAGAATTACAATCCTGCAGCTATCCACCAGGCTCCTGGCCCCAGTGTGTGTGTGTGTGTGTGTGTGTGTGTGTGTGTGTGTGTGTGTGTATCTGTGTGTGTGTACTCACCTATATGTGTCTGCAGGATCGAGCATTGACTCTTGGATCCCGCCTTTCGAGCATCAGTTGTTTACAACAATGACTCTGTCCATTCCTATCAACCTGGTTTTAAAATTATGAATAGTATTGTGTGTGTGTGTGTGTGTACTCACCTATTTGTACTCACCTATTTGTGCTTGCGGGGGTTGAGCTTTGGCTCTTTGGTCCCGCCTCTCAACTGTCAATCAACTGGTGTACAGAGTCCTGAGCCTACTGGGCTCTGTCATATCTACATTTAAAACTGTGTATATAGTTCCACCACATCACTGCCTAATGCACTCCATCCGTTAACTACTCTGACATTGAAAAAGTTCCTTATTACGTCCCTGTGGCTCATGTGGGTACTCAGTTTCCACCTGTGTCCCCTTGTTCGCGTCCACCAGTGTTGAATAGTTTGTCCTTGTTTACCCGGTCGATTCCTCTGAGGATTTTGTAGGTTGTGATCATGTCTCCCCTTACTCTTCTGTCTTCCAGTGTTCTAGGTGCATTTCCCGCAGCTTTTCCTCGTAAACTCATGCCTCTTAGTTCAGGGACTAGGTACGTGTGTTGTGTGTGTGTGTGTGTGTGTGTGTGTGTGTGGTGTGTGTTGTGTGTGTGTGTGTGTGTGTGTTAGGGGTGGTAGGGGGGGGGAGGCACGAGGGTGTGTGCTTATTCGTACCATGATTACCGACCTTTGAGTACAGGTACCTGAGCCACACAAGGTGTTGAGTAAAGGTATCTGAGCCACACAAGGTATAGAGTAAAAGTATCCTGAGCCACGCAAGGTTTGGATAAAGGTATCCTGAGCCACACAAGGTGTAGAGTAAAAGTATCCTGAGCTACAGCAAGGATGTTGAGTAAAGGTATCCTGAGCCACACAAGGTGTAGAGTAAAGTATCCTGAGCCACACAAGGTGTTGAGTAAAAGTATCCTGAGCCACACAAGATGTGAGAGTAACAGTATCCTGAGCCACACAAGGTGTTGAGTAAAAGTATCCTGAGCCACACAAGGTGTTGAGTAAAAGTATCCTGAGCCACAGAACAGCAATTTAAGGAGGTAATTTTGTCCTTTCGTTCCAGTGCACCAAATTGCGAATTAAGGATTAAGCGGCAAATTTTATAATGGAGTAACAGCATTAATGTGAGAGATGCGAACCTGGGCTTAGCGAGTCCGTGGACTTTCGCGCGGCGCTGATTAAGTCATTTGAAGAATCACGCTGAAGGAATTTCCTTTGTGGCGGGGCTGTTGCTTCGATAATGTCATTATTGTGACCCTGTGCGCGTGGGGGAGCTGTCATGATCTGTGGTTTGGTTGGGGTGGTGTTGTGCGTGTGGTGTGTGTGGTGTGTGTGTGTGTGTGTGTGTGTATATTGTAATAAATGTGTGTGTGTGTGGTGTGTGTGTGCTGTGTGTGTGTGTGTGTGTGTGTGTGTGGTGTGTGATGATGTGTTATAATGTTGTGTGTGTGTGTGTGTTGCCCTAGTTACTCACCTAGTTGTGCTTGCGGGGTTTGAGCTTAACTGCTCTTGGTTCCCGCCTCTCAACTGTCAATCAACTAGGTCGTACAGATTCCTGAGCCTTAACTGGCCTCTATCATATTTACACTTGAAACTGTGTTGGAGTCAGCCTCCACCACCATCCTCCTATGCATTCCATCTTTAACTCACTCTGACCACTGAAACGTTCTTTCTAATCACCTGTGGCTCATTTGGGACTCAGTTTCCACCTGTGTCCCCTTGTGCGTTCCCAGTTTGTGTTAAACAGCTTAGTCTTCTCATCAACCCGTCGATTCCCCTGAGGATTTTGAGTAGTGATCATGTCCCCCCTAACTCTTCTGTCTTCCAACGAAGTGAGGTTAACTCCTGCAGTCGCTCCTCGTAGCTCATACCTCTCAGCTCGGTACTAGTTCTGGTGGCAAACCTTTGAACCTTCTCCAGTTAGTCTTATGGCTTGACTAGATAAGGACTCCATGCGGGAGCCGCATACTCCCAGGATTGGTCTGACATATGTGGTATAAATAGTTCTGTAAAGTTCCTTACACAAGTTTCTAAAGGCCGTTCTTATGTAGCCAACCTGGCATATGCTGCTGATGTTATGCCTCTTGTATGAGCTTCAGGGGACAGGTCTGGCGTGATATCAAACCCCCAGGTCTTGTGTGTGTGTGTGTATTCAACTTAGTGTTTGTACAGGGGGTTGCAGCTTTGCTCTTTCGGCCCGCCTCTCAAACTGTCAATCAACTGTTTACTAACTACACTAACTACTTTTTTTTTTTTTTTTTTTTTTTTTTTTTTTTTTTTTTTTTTTCACAACCACAACACACACACCCCAGGAAGCAGCCCGTGACAGCTGACTAACTCCCAGGTACCTATTTACTGCTAGGTAACAGGGGCATCTCAGGGTGAAAGAAACTTTGCCCATTTGTCTTCTGCCGGGTGGCGGGAATCGAAACCGCGCCACAGAATTTACAAGTCCTGCATGCTATCCACCAGGCTACCCGGCCCCAGTGTGTGTGTGTTGTGTGGGGTGTGTGTGTGTGTGTGTGAGTGTGTGTGTGTTGTGTGTGTGTGTGTGTGTGTGTTGTGTGTGTGTGTGTGCGCACACCTCACCTAGTTGTGCTTGCGGGGGTTGAGCGTTTGGCTCTTTGGTCCCGCCTCTCAACTGTCAATCAACTGGTGTACAGATTCTGAGCCTACTGGGCTCTATCATATCTACACTTGAAACTGTGTATGGAGTTAGCCTCCACCACATCACTGCCTAATGCATTCCATCCGTTAACTACTCTGACACTGAAAAACGTTCTTTCTAACGCCCTGTGCTCATGTGGGTACTCAGTTTCCACCTGTGTCCCCTTGTTCGCGTACCACCAGTGTTGAATAGCTTATCCTTCTCTACCCGGTCGATTCCCCTGAGGATTTTGTAGGTAGTGATCATGTCTTCCCTTACTCTTCTGTTCTGTGTGTGTGTGTGTGTGTGTATTTTCTATTTGTGCCTGCAGAATCGAGCTATTAGCTCTTGGACCCGCCTTTCTAACCAATTTATTTTTCCTCAAATATATCTACTGCATGTATTTTTATCTAACACACACACACACACACACACACACACCACACACACACACACACACACACACACACACACACACACACACACACACACACACAGTGATGTATACGAGACTGTGACGATGCGAGAAAGAGACCTGGGCGTGGACGTAACACCTAATCTATCTCCTGAGGCACATATAAATAGGATAACGACAGCAGCGTACTCTACACTGGCAAAAGTTAGAACATCATTCAGAAATCTAAGTAAGGAGGCATTTAGGGCGCTTTACACTGCCTACGTGAGGCCAGTCTTAGAATATGCCGCCTCATCACGGAGTCCCCATCTGAAGAAGCACTAAGGAAACTGGAAAAGGTTCAGAAGTTTGCAACGAGACTCTTCCCAATGTTACGAGGGATGGAGTATGAAGAGCGCCTGAAGGAACTGAGCCTTTCGATACTAGAAAAAAAAGGAGAGGGGGGTATGATAGGAACGTATAAAATACTGGCCATCCACTTGACTCCTGGTACAGATACACGTGATCGCGCCTTGTTAATCTCTTCAAGGATCGACACACACCCGATTCCAGTAGTGATGTTGATATGTTTACCGGTTAGGTCTTCCTACGCGCCCTGATATGTGGAGCGTCGAGGCGCGCTCATTTATGGCCCGTGTTGACTAGCTCTCGGTGCTCTAAGCCCTTGTGGCCTCTAAGGCCTCGCTAAGCATGGTGGATGACTTTGTGTTCCGTGGCTCTTTTAAGGCCTCGCTAAGCAAGGTGGATGACTGTGTTCCGTGGCCCTTTTAAGGCCTCGCTAAGCATGGTGGATGACTTTGTGCTCCGTGGCCCTTTTAAGGCCTCGCTAATCAAGGTGGATGACTTTGTGCTCCGTGGTCCTTTTAAGGCCTCGCAAAGCTAGGTGGATGAACTGCATCATTCCCACCTGAGACTGTAGACTCGCTGCTAAGAACTAGACACTGGACTCTTGAGTCTAGCTTCTTAGTTCAGAGCGCTATCGACCTCGTCCTGGCCTCTGAACCTTAGACTATCTTCGGTTGAAGATCGAAGAGACACTTGCATAATGGGTCTTGATCCTGGGCGGGCCGGATAACCGTCACTAAATACAGTGACCCTAGCTGATAACACCCGCCTGACTTGCCGCAATGATAACATCTTGATGCAGTTGGCGATGCTGGCGCTCCTGGATGCTATCGACTCGTTACGCCTGCAGACGATGATGGACAAAGGTGATCTGCTTGACACTGTTCAAATTAGGCACGCCCACCTCACGTGAGCGAGTAATGACTGTGTCAACCTTGCTGGGAAACTTGTGTAACCGGTCTCTGCGTGGACAGGTTGGGTGTCCTCCACATCTTGATTCGTTCACGGCAGCAGTAGCAGCAAGCGGTAATATATAGATACCGACCCGACGTATGCCAGCCATCCTAAGGTGTATATTAACCGGGAGCAATCATTATCTTCACCGTGTATGTACACAGAGTTTACTTTTGTAAACCCAACCCACACATACGGCTTGATAAGGGTCCAGGACGGACCTACACGTGGTCACATAAGGGTCCAGGAGGGCCCTACACGTGGTCACTTAAGGGTCCAGGAGGGACCTACACGTGGTCACATAAGGGTCCAGGAGGGACCTACACGTGGTCACATAAGGGTCCAGGACGGACCTACACGTGGTCACATAAGGGTCCAGGAGGGACCTACACGTGGTCACATAAGGGTCCAGGAGGGACCTACACGTGGTCACATAAGGGTCCAGGAGGGACCTACACGTGGTCACATAAGGGTCCAGGAGGGACCTACACGTGGTCACATAAGGGTCCAGGACGGACCTACACGTGGTCACATAAGGGTCCAGGACGGACCTACACGTGGTCACATAAGGGTCCAGGACGGCCCTACACGTGGTCACATAAGGGTCCAGGACGGACCTACACGTGGTCACATAAGGGTCCAGGACGGACCTACACGTGGTCACATAAGGGTCCAGGAGGGACCTACACGTGGTCACATAAGGGTCCAGGAGGGACCTACACGTGGTCACATAAGGGTCCAGGACGGACCTACACGTGGTCACATAAGGGTCCAGGAGGGACCTACACGTGGTCACATAAGGGTCCAGGACGGACCTACACGTGGTCACATAAGGGTCATTCCCTACAATATGTGTGGGTTATGTTAGATATTTTCAGCCACGCATTTGTAATTCTCTGGATTTTTCTCAGGACAAGAGTGAACTCTCTGGTCACGTGGAATCAGAATGTTGTGAGAGAAAAACTCACCCTAATGATGAGACTACTTAGAACCTAGACCTGGATGTATTTGTTGACTTCTTGTCCACCCAGTAGGCGCATTATCCACAAGTAACATTGATTCGGCGTCGAATCGGGGACACTTTTGATGCATGAACATGCGTTCGACGCATGAACCGAATCCTGCGTCGAACCAACGACACTCATGGATATGGTGGCCACTGGCTAGCAATGTAGTTCATCATCTTCCTGCCAGCTTCATAAAGCGTTCAAATGATCAATGATCACGATGGAGCAACCCGTCCTCCGAACTGAGCGTCGCATTTGGACGTATGTCGTACTAGAAAATGGTAGCGGCTCGCGAAATTGACGTACTGTCCCATTCTCTGTTTTGGGTCCTCTGGTTGGTTAGGATAAGGGGGCACTTTAGTACGATATATTCTTGACGTTGAGAAACCTTAGGAGGAAGGGCAGGATGAGCGGTTTCAACGCTCCCTTAAGTTATTGTTACTGAAGTTTCGCGTAATTTTGTTTCATCTGATAGTTGTGTGTTGCAGTTGGCCAATTGCGTGTGTTGTAACTAGCATATATTGCGTGTGTGTGTGCTTGGTCCTCTTCGGGTATGGAACCTTTTAGGTCGGAGCTTGGAGTTGTATATATATAAATCATACAGTATAAGTCTGAACCCATATTGAATGGTATTTTATCGAAATCTTTATAAAGACAGATTTTTAGATGATCTGTGCAAAGCTGGAGCAGCATCTTAAGTATATTTGAAGCATTGCTTGAGCATAGCAGCAGCAAAGCTCGTGCATGGTTTTAACCAAGCTGGAGCACAGCTGGAGTACAGCTGGAGCACAGCTGGAGCGTGCAGCTGATGACCATAGACACAAGGGGGCAGCATACTTCCCTCTCCATATGACAGAAGAATCATTGGCTGTAATCTAATACTCACTTAACACGCCCAAGAGCGCTGTACTGCATTTAAACTCAAAACAAGTTCCAGCGGTGACCTTTGACCTGCCTGTTAGTCATGGAACATATCTCTTAAACCTTTGTCCCGTGAGACTCCTCGAGCAACTCTACTCCTCGAGCAACTCTACTCCTCGAGCAACTCTACAGACTCCTCGAGCAACTCTACAGAACAAGAAAATTATTTGTTGGAGATCTGAATTCTTGTCTTAGATGGATGTTAGAGTTACTAAGTTATATATACCATTACTCTATACAAGGCTGTTGATATATTCATTAAAATAATTTATATGCCATTATGCTATAAAAGGCTGTTGGTATATGCATTAAATTATGTAAGTAGCTTATCAAGACTGTAACTTAGCTTTAGGGATGTTGGAGTTCAGCTCCTAAGCCCATTGTGTGGCTATGTATTCTATATCCCTACTGCCGCCCACAGGGTATGGGGTGTTTAATTAATATATGAACTATATGAAAGTCACATTCGGAGTAGTGCGATGTAATCGAGACGTGTGTGTTCGATCCCATTGCATAAGTACAAAATCTTTTCTCATACGTGTATCATACTATTGTGATTTCATTTTCCTCTTGTCACATTTTATAATATGCAAAATTTCAATTTATTGTGATTTTATAGATTTGCAACAATCATCTTTTGTTGTTATATTGCTTTATAAACTTATCTATATATCTTATTTAAGCAAACTGTCTAGAATATATTTTAATTTTAACTTTATTAAATTGAAATTATAAACTGCAATTTTTGTCAATGTATTCTCACAATTTGGATTAAATACGTAGCCTGTGATATTTACCTGAATTTACCTGAAGAACACTATCTCTAGTGGCAAGAAGCCGAGGACAAGACGAGGACAAGAAGCCGGCGACTTGTCAAAGACTCCCCCATTTGTCCTGATGATTTTATCGTGCTGGATTTTGAGGTTCAGCAGTACTTTGGCATTTACGACGTCGGCGGGTAGGCGGCTCCGTGGGTTTATAACCCTGTGGGGAAAAATGATTCTCCTGTTTTCTGTCCTTCATTATGTAGTTTGTAGTCTGTAATATGTAGTTTGTAATGCGTGTGCCTTTAACATGTAACTTATGATAAACTCACGTATGATAAGTGTTTAACATTTAAGCTAGATTAGGCTAACATAACCTCATCTCAGCTACAGTAAGTTAGCCTAAGCAAATATAATCTAACCAATGCTAAAGCTAGCTAACCTAGGCTAGGGCTACTAGCCTAAGCTCGGATTAGCTAACCTAAGCTAAGGGTTTGCAAGCCTGGCTTAACCTAGGATAAAACCCTAGATATACATAATGTAAACATTTAGTAAAGAGTTAAGAGCTAGATGTGGAGGCGTGTCCTTGTGTGTGGAGCTGTGGCGGTGTCAGACTCTTGTGTAGGGCTGATTACCTCCTGCAGGTAGCCTCGACACTCTAGTTAAGAGCAGGTGACTCAGGAGAAGGGATAAGGAGGAGGGATAAGGTGGAGGGATAAGGTAGAGGGAGAGCGGGGAACGTGTATCATAGAGACATAACCGACCCATCACACGCTTGTCCCCCAACAACGTAATTAACCACGGCGACCCACAATTATTCACGGCGGTAAGGGACTAACCAGCATGTCCTCAGAGCACCCTAGGAATTCCAAGGCCAATTAGGGACCCTCGCGGCTGAACTTGGATTCCAATCCACAAAAATCTTGAATACAATTAAAACAGATTTTATCCTCAGCACTAAGCTTCAATGTTAGTCAATTAGAACAACATTTGACTCTGAACTATATTAGTATGTCCAGCTCCAATTGATCCGTGTCTCTCCAAGGTCTTCAAACACCATTTGTCACAGTCATTAACTGTAATTCAAAGACCGAAATGATTCTACATTTATCCAAAGACTTGATTGATTCTCCAGTTATCCAAAGACGATTGATTTTCCAGTTATCAAGCTAATCAGAAGGAGAGAAGGTGATTTGACTTATCACTCCAAATCAGTTGGAGTGACCAGTGACCAGTGAGTGCCTGATAAACACAAATAAAAGTTAATTACGTTTACTGGATGGGTGATTCCCTTCAAACAAAATGATATCATTCGTTTGTGAATTATTTCTTCAGGTGTGCACATCAGATCAGGTAGGAGATTGCTATTAATAATTTCTACTTCTACCACTACTACATTCATTTTGATACTCATATTTCAAATCTTTCTCCTCTTCCTCCCTTTCCCATTCCTATTTCTCCCAGGATATATAGTTAGTAGCCTCACAAAAACTACGCCATCCAAGATAGATCTCAAGTCTCAAGATAACCTCAAGATAACCTCCAGAGACTAACGAAGACATTTACAGACCGACTAGTGCATCCAGAGACAACTGTATGTCTTCCTACACTCAATTAAAACGTCATGAGTACCAGCTTCTCTTCAGGCTAAACAAATCACCTACAGACCTTTTGTCTTCGTGGAGCAAGATAATATCTGACCTTCAGATCAATATCATCGTCATGCAATCAGTCCAGAGGTCAATACTGATATAAATAAGTCAGAGAGCAATGGCTTGACCAGTGAGGTCACCAGCAGGGTCGCCTGTGTTTTGCTTACGTGAGTGGAAATTAAATCTAGATATATTTGAACATGTACGGGAGGCCACGACCAATTGCAATATTCAGAGACCAATCACATTAGCCATTCCCAATCACAACGTCGGTCCGCTAAAGTGAGTACTTTATTCTCTCTGGCGCGGGGTCCGCTAAAGTGAGCGCTTTATTCTCTCTGCCGCGGGGTCCGCTAAAGTGAGCGCTTTATTCTCTCTGGCGCGGGGTCCGCTAAAGTGAGCGCTTATTCTCTCTGCCGCGGGGTCCGCTAAAGTGAGCGCTTTATTCTCTCTGGCGCGGGGTCCGCTAAAGTGAGCGCTTTATTCTCTCTGGCGCGGGGTCCGCTAAAGTGAGCGCTTTATTCTCTCTGCCGCGGGGGTCCGCTAAAGTGAGCGCTTTATTCTCTCTGCCGCGGGGTCCGCTAAAGTGAGCGCTTTATTCTCTCTGCCGCGGGGTCGCGCTAAAGTGAGCGCTTTATTCTCTCTGGCGCGGGGTCCGCTAAAGTGAGCGCTTTATTCTCTCTGGCGCGGGGTCCGCTAGAGTGAGCACTTTATTCTCTCTGGCGCGGAGTCCGCTAAAGTGAGCGCTTTATTCTCCCTGGCGCGGGGTCCGCTAAAGTGAGCGCTTTATTCTCCCTGGCGCGGGGTCCGCTAAAGTGAGCGCTATAATCTCCCTGGCGCTGGGTCCGCTAAAGTGAGCGCTATATTCTCTCTGGCGCGGGGTCCGCTAATGTGAGCGTTTTATTCTCTCTGGCGCGGGGTCCGCTAAAGTGAGCGCTCTTAACCCCCCCCCCCTCCCCTAGCACGGTGGACGTACCTCCCGTACCACACAAAGCTGCGTTCATCAAAGTCGTCTGACACCGTACGCGTGGAGAGAATAATAAATTATATAAGTTAGGGAAAATGTTGTTTGTTGACACCCTCACTATGTGCGTTCTTGTACGCGGAGGACGACCAGGACGACGACGAACAGGAAGAGGAAGAACAAGAGGGAGGAAAAAAAACAAGAAAAGGGAAACCACAATCATAAGATTGGGAGAAATAGGAGAAAGATTAGAAATATGAGTTTCAAAATGAAGCGTAGTAGTAGTAGTCGTAGAAGTAGAAAGTATAAATACCAATCTCCTACCTGACCTGATGTTCACACCTGAAGAAATAATTCACAAACGCATGATATCATTTCGTTTGAAGGGTATTTACCCATCCAGTAAACGCAATTAACTCATTTATCCCACTACGGGCTCGCCATAGCCCGTGCTGCTAGGAACGTTTGTTCCAGGGTAGCGAATCTTAAACAACAACAACAACTCATTTATTTGTGTTTGTCAAGACACTCCATTTTTTTCTCCAGAAATGTATACTTAACTGTTAGGTTACCTTGAAGTTACCTTGAGGTGATTTCGGGGTTTTAGCGACCCCGCGGCCCGGTCCAGCGACCACCCATTGGAAATACAAAGTTATAAAGAGGTAGTTATCAAGGGGAAAGCGCCAAGCCATTACGATTATATAGCACTGGGAAGGGGGGTCAGGATAAGGATTTGGGATGGGACGGGGGAAGGATAGTGCCCAAACTACTTGGACGGTCGGGGATTGAACGCCGACCTGCATGACGCGAGACAGGACAGGACCAAAACTAATCAGCAATGGGAGCAGGGACTCCCCAAGCTGGACATTTGTAATTATGAAGGTTCTACCGTTATTGATTAAGGGTATTCGTACCCTTAAAAGGGTACCCTTTAATTTAAAGGGTAGGATTACTGACAGGTATTTGGAGTTCTACTGAAGTCAGATCTACATTGTATGAGTTGGTGTGTTTGGAGTGAATGCAACCCGAGATAGGCCTAGAATGTGTTGATGAATAATGCTGAAGGTATGTACATTTCTATAACTTGATGATATGATTAGTTCATGCTAGTTCTCATTCAGACTACCTTCTGGTCATCTTAATAACGTGATATCATCATAAAACTGTTATCATTTTTATAAATTTGCAAGTATTACCTACTTATAAGTTTATTAGATTAAGGACCTGCCCGAAACGCTGCGCGTACTAGGGCTTTACAAGAATGTAATTACTATGCTATGTATCTCACAATCCCAATGTACCTTCTTGTATATAAATAATAAATACATGTAAAGTGTGCCAAAATTTGCCTCACTGGCTCTACTGGTAAACTACACTTCTTCCAATATACTTCACCTTTCAGATTGTAACTAAATTGTTACTTTGGCAAAGCATGTAAGTTTGATTTAGACAGATGTACACCTATTTAATCCAGCCTTTATTGGAATAAGTTGTATAAGTTGTTACGAATAAAGTTTCTAATTCTAATCATTATATGAAATAGGTTTGTGGGGGGAGATGAAGTATCTTCACAGTTATAATACTAAGCCTGCCACTCATGGGGCCTGATAGCTGAGTGCAGAACGCTCAGGATTCGTAGTCATGAGGTTACGGGTTCGATTCCCGGAGGAGGCGGAAAAAATATGGGCAGAGTTTCTTTCACCCTGATGCTCCTGTTCACCTAGCAGTAAATAGGTACCTGGTAATTAGACAGCTGCTACGGTTTGCTGCTTTGATTTGCTGCTTCCTGGGGGGGGGGGGGGTTAACAAAAAGGAGGCCCTGGTCGAAGACCGGGCCGCGGGGACGCTAAGCTCTGAAATCATCTCAAGATAACCTCAAGAAGATAACCGTCTCCTTCAACCCCCTCCCACCTCTCACCAATCTCTCCCCTCTCCCTCACAGCCACACAACCCGATAACATTCTCGATTACACATAAAACTGCATTGTGCATGAGTTTGTTGATCTATTGTGCATGAACAATTCGCATTAAGAGCAGGAAATATGGTACAGTTTTTATGACTTAATCCAGCCAGCACAAGGCAGCCGCTTATCCACCAGCAGACCCCAGAGCCACTACGAATGTCTTGCTAGTGTAAATGCCGCGTAGGAATAAATATTCATGGTAAGCCTTTGCGTTTAATTGGTATTGGTTGGAAGGAGTACCAATTGTGTGTAGGGTGTGCCTGGCCCATCCAGAGGTGGTGGTCTGGCAGTACTGATTTGCCTGATAAGTAAATACCTGGAGAACCCTCCAAGGAGTTCTCCTCCTCCGGGCTGGCATCGTTGAGTCATGTAGCCCAATCTCTGCCAGTTTGGCCTGGAAATAAATATGCTGATTGGTGTGTGTGTGTGTGTGTGTGTGTGTGTGTGTGTGTGTGTGTGTGTGTGTGTGTGTGTGTGTGTGTGTGTGTGTACTCACCTATTTGTGCTTGCAGGATCGAGCATTAACTCTTGGATCCCGCCTTTCCAGCCATCGGTTGTTTACAGCAATGACTCCTGTCCCATTTCCCTATCATATCTAGTCTTGAAATTATGAATAGAGTTGCTTCCACAACCTGTTCCTGTGTGTGTGTGTGTGTTTTGGTTGCTTTAATTAGATAGCCTGGTTGGTTTTCACGTGTGAGTGTTAAAGAGATACCCTGGTCACAATAAAGATAGTTGGTGGATATATATATTTTTTGTCTAAGAGTTGTTTTGATTTATATATGCTATGGTTGAGGTGTGTGTTTGATTATCAAACTAGATAGCACGGTCAAGATTTTTGAATATTTTGATTGGGGAATAATTATGATTGGTCTCTG
>WNGS01000690.1:11461380-11471820 GCA_020271785.1 Procambarus virginalis | reverse complement strand
AAGAAAAGTGAGGTGAAATAAAGGCAAGGTCAGTATACTCTGGCATATGTATCAAGTAGCTGACACGTAATTTACAATAGTAATGTCCTAGCGCATTTACACTATTCCTCTGCATTATCTCCTTTCTAAAGGTAACACATAAGATTGCCAATGACTTATTGTACACATTCAGTATTCCTATTCCACCGTTTTTCTTACCTTTACAAAGAGTAGTCCGTTTAATTGGTTGGTATCTACCATACCATACATATCTAAAATAGTTTTGTCAATCTCCATTGCACTTTTCTTGTCTATGGGAAAGCTGTGAGACAAATACCACACTTTAGACAAAATTTTGCAATTGATTATTACAGCCTTCTGAAACAGGGTTAATTTCCTATTTGACAACATGTTCGTTGCAACTATTATATTACCACATAGTACTTGCCAATTCGTAGCCAATGTCGTTTCATATGTTTTACACCAGCAAATCCCAAGAGCTTTAATTGACTCCACTACCTTGAACCATGAACCTGTCCAGTGAACTTTATTACACCAACTGCCAAGCCCCATCATACACGTTTTGTTCTTGTTAATTACAGCACCTGTTGCTCTTTCAAAGTTGTCTAACTCATTCTGAACATTCACCACCGAGTCTTCTGTCGACACAAAAATAGTTGTATCGTCTGCATAACCAACAACAGGAAGTGTCATCGCATTAGGAAGACAAGGTGGAACAATAAAGTCATTGCCTTTTATTGCCAAGTACAGTGGCTCTTGAAATATAACATACAAAATCATTGAAAGGGGACATCCCTGACGTACAGATCGTTCAACTAAAAAGGTTTACTTAAGACTCCATTGATACAGACGCTGCTCCGACACTCTTTATAAAGCATACGGACCCAATCAATAAAGTCTTGTGCAACTCCTACCCTATCCAATATTTCCAATACAAACTGAACATCAACACGGTCAAAGGCTTTCGACCAGTCGAGGTTTATCATAGAGGAAGGAACATTATTCTCAGACACATAATACACAACATCCCTAATTACATTATTACAATTGATTATGGATCTTCCAGGCACACCACAAAACTGTTCCTTTGATATAATTTTTTCCATTGCAATCTTAAGTCTATTTGCCAGCAGTTTCGATACTATTTTATAATCCTGGTTTAGTAAGGAAAGTGGCCTCCAGTTCGTTAGAATATGCAAATCACCCGTTTTAGGTATCATCTTAATAATCCCATGAGATTGCGACATGCTAAGCTTCCTATGCTGTATGCTATACTGCACCACTTGTACAAAGTCTTTACCAATGACATCCCATAGATAGAAATAAAATTCCGCCGGGAACCCATCACAGCCAGGTGATTTACCTTTCTTTAAACTCTTGACCACACTCCACACTTCCTGCTTATCTACATCTTCCAATAATGACGTGTTGTCATCTTGGTTTAAAACCCGTGTACATTTTCCAAGGAAGTGCTCCCGCATACCTTGGTCCACGTTCACTTTTTTGTACAATTTCTCCAATTCACCTCGAACATAACATACAATCCCATCCGTATTTGTCATATCCGTCCCATCACCTGCTTTAATACTAGTCACAAGAGCTGTACCCTTGTTATTCTTGACTTTACTTAACAAATAAGGAGAGAGTTTTTCACCATACATCCTATCATTAATCTGGAGGCGAACATTGACTCCTTCAGTTATTTCATCCCGCAATTTGTTAATTCTGTCTTTCAAAATGGTAATTTCCTCATACTTGTCTAATCCCATATTGACCTTTGCATAAAGTTGTTTTAGTCTGTGTTGGAATAAGGTTAACAGACCATATTTCTCAGCAGCCTTTCTTTTGGACACTTTCACGAAGAAACTTTTGCATGCAACTTTACACATGTCCCACCACTCCAACATACATCTGAACTTATGTTTTTTCGCAACCAGGTGTTCCCACAATACCTGAAAATTATCAATTACATCTCTACTCTGCAACAGACTGCAATTTAGCTTCCAAGACCCTGTCCCCACTTTAACCTGATCGTCAATAACAAGCTTCACCACAACCATACAGTGATCTGAACAGCTGACCGGAACAGTACTGCAAGAACTAATTTTATCATGTAATGAGTGCATATATATTCTGTCAAGCCTAGAGCCATAATTCTGGCGAACATATGTGTATTCATATACACCTCCGTTAATGCTATTCGCATCCTTGAGACCAATACACTTCAAGAGTGTAATTAAAGCAGGAGATACACATGCATTCGTCTGAGTGCTACAATCTCTCACAGAAGTGACACAATTAAAGTCGCCACCAAAAATAATTTTACGTGTATCATTTCTGAAAAAATACAATAACTCGTTAGAGAACAATTCCTCCCTCTCTTTCTTCCTGCGGGAGCCAGAGGGAGCATACACATTAAGCAGAGGAATGATGGTGTCAAAAAAAGAAATCCTTGCATATAAAACATTACCATTATCATCCATTTCAGTATTAAGAACCTTGATGTGGGCTCGCTTAGCAACCAATATCATTGTACCACCCTTCAACAAGTTCGTTGAATTTATTAATACTTCAAAGTAATCAAGCAACACATCAAGTTTCTTAACATCTTGTACATTGTGTTCTTGCACTAAAAGTACATCCAATTTATGATATTTAAACAATGATAACAGCTGCAACTGTTTATTTCTACAATTGAGCCCATTAACGTTCAAAGTAGCACAATTAAAATTAATAGGCTTCCCGAATGTTATTTGAGAGAAACCAAAAATTACTCTTTATCCATCGTAATCTCACTTGACACTAACTTAGTGTCTTCTTTCCCTTTCCGAAATCTAAGTTTAATATTTGCACTCGCGTCACGACTCTGTTCATGTTCCACAAGATCCCACCATGCCTTATCACTGTTCTCATTACCATGATCCCCACTCACTGTTTGTACTGTGCCCTCGCTACGTGTCGGTGACTCTTCCTGGCCTTGGTCACGGTGAACTTCAACGGTAACAACCTGCTCAATTTTTTCAGAGACTTTTAATTTAGCGGCTAAGTCCTTCATACGTACCAGATCAATACTCCGAGTTAATTTTCTCCTACGTTTCTTTACATGACTGGTTACAGAACCAGCCTTCACACTACCCTTACCCTTTCTATCAGACCATACTGAAGAGGGTGGAGTTGCCCTCTTCACAGGCATTTCTACATCACTATCCTCCATGGAGTCATCCTCCACATCCAGTTGACAACCAGTTACTTTCTCCATCGTCACCTCACCAAGGTCAGCGCCGCCGTCGTCATCGCAGCTCAGCGCAGCGTCAGCGCCAATGTCATGGGCGTCCACATGTATATTGTCCAGACTTACCTCACCCTCACCAGGTTGAACGATAGCAGATAAATCGTCCTGAGCAGTGTCGTCTGCACATTCCTTTTCTGCATTACCTTTATCATCCTGATCTAAGTTACCTTCACCGGCCTCATTCGCACTGGGATTCACTCCCACAGACGTTTCACTTACAGAGTTGTGGGTTACTTCATCTACCTCACCTGGCACTGCAGTATGTACAACAGTGGGTTCATTTCCTGAGACACTGTCCTCTATTAATGGCGGAAAGTCATGTTCACGAAAAATGTTGATCCGTTCTGATGCCTCCACCTGGCAGGCAGCAGCCATGTGACCAGTACGCCCACACTTAAAACAAGTTTGCAGTTGGCCATTGTATATAAATTTAATATAATGACCTTCTACTGACATTGATGAAGGAATATTGCGATGAAGTTCCATCTTTACTGTTCTTGTTCCATTAAAACGCCCTTTCCCTGGTCCATAAGTATACTTATTGAAGCGAACATTGTCCACTTTCCCATATTGTTGCAGTATGCGTATAATAGTTCCATTCAACATTTCAAATGGCGCATCCCTCACAGAAACGTATGTAAACGTTTTGCTCAAATTAATCACTTCTACTGATCCTTTCCCATTAGGTAAACTTATAATTTCATCATCATACTTCTTGAGAAACTCTGAAAACGCTACATTGTTTTCAAATTTCAACACCACTCTGTTCCCTGGCAGTGTTTGGTAACCAAATATTTCTTCCGTCTTGATCTGTAACACATCGAAGATCGTCGTGGATACAAGGTCGGGATCAACATGACAACTAAACTTGAGCCCTATGGACTCCTTCCGCTTGAGTGGAGGTGTGTAGGAGCCCATGATAGCACTTATACCACCCCCAGCGCGACGTTATCCAGCCATCCGTTAACACGCCGGCTCCCGGCGACGACAAACACGTCCACCACACCAGACGCTAGTAGCAGAGCGAACCAAAACACGTCTGCTCACCACCACGTCCACGACGAGACTCCAAATGGGTTAGGGTAGGTTGGTGATGGCAGAGGTTAGGGGTAGGGTAGGTGATGCTGGCAGGTTAGAGGGTAGGGTTTAGGTGGTGCTGCAGGTTCGGGTAGGATAGGTGGTGCTGGCAGGGTAGGGGTAGGGTAGGTGGTGCTGGCAGGGTAGGGGTAGGGTAGGTGGTGCTGGCAGGTTGGGGTAGGGTAGGTGGTGCTGGCAGGGTAGGGGTAGGGTAGGTGGTACTGGCAGGGTAGGGGTAGGGTAGGTGGTGCTGGCAGGGTAGGGGTAGGGTAGGTGGTGCTGGCAGGGTTGGGGTAGGGTAGGTGGTGCTGGCAGGTTAGGGGTAGGGTAGGTGGTGCTGGCAGGGTAGGGGGTAGGGTGGGTAGGTGGTGCTGCAGGGTTGGGGTAGGGTAGGGGTGCTGGCAGGGTTGGGGTAGGGTAGGTGGTGCTGGCAGGTTAGGGGGTAGGGTAGGTGGTGCTGGCAGGGTAGGGGTAGGGTAGGTGGTGCTGGCAGGTTAGGGGTAGGGTAGGTGGTGCTGGCAGGGTAGGGGTAGGGTAGGTGGTGCTGGCAGGGTTGGGGGGGTAGGGTAGGTGGTGCTGGCAGGGTAGGGGGTAGGGTAGGTGGTGCTGGCAGGGTTGGGGTAGGGTAGGTGGTGCTGGCAGGGTAGGGGGGTAGGGTAGGTGGTGCTGGCAGGGTAGGGGGTAGGGTAGGTGGTGCTGGCAGGTTAGGGGTAGGGTAGGTGGTGCTGGCAGGGTAGGGGTAGGGTAGGTGGTGCTGGCAGGTAGGGGTAGGTAGGGTAGGGTGGTGCTGGCAGGGTAGGGGTAGGGTAGGTGGTGCTGGCAGGGTTGGGGGTGCCGGTTAGGTGGTATGGGTGCAGGTATGGGGTAATAGGGGACTCGTCAGGCACTCCACACGTGTACAAGATGAAAGAGAGCTTATGAAACAATGGCCGACAGTCCTTAGAGAGCTCACCGAATACATATACACTAATTGGCACACCCACATTAATTGGTACATCTGAATATGTATCAGCGTATCTAAAACATGTATGGACATGTACACACATTAGCATGTAAATACATGTATATGTACTTCACGTGTACATGTACTGTTTGTTAAATGGTACCACAAATGTGTACAGCACTTGAGAAAGACATATTTAAGTGGTTTACCAGTACTGGGGTTACCAAGAGTCAGTTACCAGTTACTGGGGTTACCAAGAGTCAGTTACCAGTTACTGGAGTCATACTGGGTTACTTAGAGTCAGTTACCAGTTACTGGAGTCATACTGGGTTACTTAGAGTCAGTTACCAGTTACTGGAGTCATACTGGGTAACCTAGAGTCAGTCACCAGTTACCAGAGTCATACTGGGTTACCTAGAGTCGTTACCAGTTACCGGAGCCATACTGGGGTACCCAAGGTCAATCACCAGTTACCGGAGCCATACTGGGGTTACCAAGAGTCAGTCACCAGTTACCGGAGCCATACTGGGGTTACCAAGAGTCAATCACCAGTTACCGGAGCCATACTGGGGTTACCAAGAGTCAGTCACCAGTTACCGGAGCCATACTGGGGTTACCAAGAGTCAGTCACCAGTTACCGGGGCCATACTGGGGTTACCAAGAGTCAGTCACCAGTTACCGGAGCCATACTGGGGTTACCAAGAGTCAGTCACCAGTTACCGGGGCCATACTGGGGTTACAAGTCAGTCACCAGTTACCGGAGCCATACTGGGGGTTACCCAAGAGTCAGTCACAGTACGAGCCATACTGGGTGTTACCAAGAGTCAGTCACCAGTTACCGGAACCTACGGGGTTACCAAGTGTGAGGAGATGTAGAATCTCCTCAGCTAGTTTTCCTAGTTTCTAGAATAGGCTAGTCGCTCTAGGGACTCTAGAAACTGAAGCTTTCAAATTTACATATACTTGTTGGGTGTCATATGAAAGCTTATGTTAAATGCTGGCAGTTAAAACTAATGAGAGGTCTGTGATTGCTCTGTAGAGAGAATTACAGCAAAATTGCCTGTTCTGTGAAACAGAGAGGGTAGTATAACAAAAACCGTTAGAGGTGGAGGGGGACAGTGGGCGAACGCTGCCTCCCCCCACCAAGGGAGACATTGAGACGTTGTGTTAGGCCTCACCCTCCTTGTGACGTCACGCCACGCCACAGGCGAGGGGCCGTGTGATTGGTCTAAGCACCCTACTCCTATGCCGAGTTTTGGCGCGAAAAGCTGTCATTGGAAGCGGCATCAGGACAGTGCCGGCTTCCTGCTGATTGGTCAAGACAAGGTAGGGGGAGAAATATGGGCATGTGAGCCTCTCTAGCCGCCAAGAGAGTTTAGTTTGAATTGGGCAGCCAGGGTGTGAAGTGTCTAGGTGGGGGTGGCGGGCCTGCCACCCCCACCACCGTTATCGCTCCTGTCGTTCTGTTTACTCATATTGCATGGCACTCCAGCCACCCTGGGTGTGTCGAAGCCCAAAATTTGCGAGAAACTGGGACTTGGACTTTGAATTCCGCCCGACGTCGTCCATGGTGGTAGGTGACGCCGGCCAGTGTCACCCTGTCACCCCAGTGTAAGAGCGAGTCATGCTCTGGTATGATGGGGTTGTTAGTGATCCCCATCTCATGTGTGTATAACCCCAGGCGCACGTGGCCAACCCCTGGCCACCCGTGCGGCCCCCGGCCCGGCCCGGCCCGGCCGGCCCGCCACCTTACCCCGCGCGCGCGAGTAGCCCGGGTGGGGGTGGGGTGCTGGGTGCTGTGACGTCACGCGCCACCCGTGGCACCCTCCTGAAGGCCACGCAGTGGCCACATGTTGGCCACCACCTTTGGCCACCCCTTGGCCACATTCCAGGACAGCCTAGGCCACATCTTGTCGACGCACGAGGAGCAAGCTAAGTGTTGACAGCCAGGTGGTAAGGACCTGGGAAATGAGGAAATGTGTGGAAGGAAACGTGAGAGTACTTTATCGGTGTCTCAGATTAGTGGAAATCATAGTAGAAAAGTTGTGTGAGCCCCTAGCCCGGCCAGGCTAGGGAAGTAGCTGAGACGCCCGTCTGTGGCATGCCCAGGTGACTGTGGGGCAGTACCTGGAGTGGGAAATTGTCACTGTAAATCACGTAGTGTTATAATTATATATCTGTAGATATATTGTTGTGTGTAGACTGACTAGAGTTTGGGACCAGTCAGTGTAGAGAAATCATCATATAAATGATCCAGTCTGGCGATTCTGTATAATCGTCCAGCCTTGGTTAGTGCCATGGTACCTCATTATGTAATTAGGCCAGGTTAGAGTTAATTAAGCAGGCCCGTGGGGCAGGGTTATTAGTGAATATCCTGAGGTCTGTATATGTCCTGGTGATTAATTTACATTGTTTATGGAGGCCATTTCCATATGTTTCATTTGCATGTTGCATGTATTATGTTGTGTGGTGAGTCAGTAGATGTGATCGCTGACTGATTGCCTAATGATGTCATTAGCATGGGGGGCATGCTGACGGTATCATTATGTGCAGGTTTGTGCAGTGTTATCAGGTATACGATATTACTGTCCTAGGAACTGTGTTGAGGATTTAAAGGGACCCTTTGAGTATTCAGGGAAATTCTCAGTCACTTAATGGAGAGCGAGCAATTTGTTAATTTGCCTAATTATGGGAGAATTAGTGCCAGCTGTCCGCGTAGAGCGACGGTGTCTTATATTAACGTATATTGTCTTGCTGAAGCCACCGGGATCGGGCGATCTTTTGCAACGTTTGCAAGATTAGAGGGACAGTAAGATTGGTATACCTTGAGTGTTGCAAAACCGTGTGTCATTACTGTGTGGGCATAGTAATTAACGAGTTGCAGTAGCAAGTATGTGGGCAGTGCTATTATAATGTTTGCATGCCATTATATGTGTGACCTATGTAACCTTAGGGTTACTTTGTTTCTTTGAGTTGTGTGGAGTACTTAAGGATTCAGTGAGTTAATTAGGGGTAATTAACTGGATAAGGGGGTGCACACTTGAAGTTGTTGAATGAGTGAGTGCTGTTATGGGAGAACAGTGTTGAACTTGAGCTTGTGGGAATACGTGTCCGGTGCAATTAATTGTCCGTGTGACAATTAATTGACCACTCTAGCTAATTATGTAATTAGCATTCTCATCATGAATTCACGTAGTGGGAGAGGATCTGTCAGAGTCTGTCAGTGATAGTGCTAACGTCAGTTGCTCGAGACTAACTGCCTTTCAGGGTTGGGGCAATTAGTGGCTCATGATAATTAGTGGAGTAATTAACGTCTGGAGTCTTGAGGACTCAGATGACTCGGTAAAGCGAGGTCATGGGGTTAGCATAATACGTTATATAATCATATTCTGTCTGGTGACAGTGGATTAAGTTGCACTCATTGTTAATTAGGGTAATTAACTCCTCTTCCGTGAATTCACAGTGTTTGATGAGACCTGCTTAGGCAGTGCGGAGTGAGACGTATTTATGTATGATTAATTATCGGTCCTGGTGACAGTTAATTAATTGCTCAAGGCTAATTAGGGTAATTAGCACTCATTAGTAAGTAAACGTAATTAGTGATACACAGACTGTTGAGAAGCCACCCACTTGGGGTAGGCTTAGTTAACGTAACTCAATGGGATGTAATTAGTGGTCCGTTTGACCTTAATTAAGAATTACTCACTGAATACTTGCAAGGAGTCAAGTGTGATGTAATTTAAGAGTTTGAGTTATTGTGACAAGAGGACTTGTGTTAACGTAGAGTACTATCATGTTGTGTCTAGAGTGAGACACTTGTTGTGATTAAAGTAGTACTTGTTGCTGACTGCTGTGATCAGTCAATTTCCATCATTATTCACATAATCAATGTTGCAATTGATTAAGGCAATTTCTTTTGGTTATCGTCTAGTGACGAGGGTAAAGTAACTTAGGGATGAGTGGAGCTGTGTCCCAGAATCCCACCTTGCCTGACTGTGTTCACTTTAGTTGTGATAGGGGGAGTCACTGTTAGACTACCCACCTGATTACGGGGGTCGCTCCTGTTGGAGGAGGACCTTAAGCTTGTGATTAGAGTAGCTGCCACTAGGAAGTCGTGTCACTATTGATTGCTTGCTTGTGTCATCAGTGGAAGAATTGTTCAGTTAGTTCATGTTGTCAGCCCGAAGTGTCAGCAGGATGGAGCCTGCTGTCATTTCTCGAGGGGCTGTTGAATAGCTGTGTTGCAAATGCCACTGGTTGGACTGTAACGTAATTAAATCACACGCTGTGGTGTAACTTAGTCTGTGATATTTTTCTTTGAGTTTGCAATATTGCGTCATCAGTGGGCACACCTGTGTTCAGGTTAGTTCAGTATGCAGCCACACAGCAAGGGTTGCTATTTAGCTGTTGGTTATGGTGCCACTGGATGGACATTAACGTAAAGATTAATTTGAGGAAGGGTGCTGGAGTTGCCAGTGAACCCATTAGTTATTGATGTCATTGAAAGGCTACTGATTGATTGCATTGCAACCGCTATTGCAGGTGTAGACTGCACTGAGGCGTAGAACAGTTAGGAGGTTACTGGAGACGTGTTCAGAACTCACTGTGTCATTTGTTGTAATTGTGATTATAGATCTGTTAGTTCTTGCTTGCGTGTTGATTCCTCTGTGGGCACGCTTATGTTCGAGTAACGTCATTGACATTCTTTGTTTTTTGATGTAGTAGTCTAGTCTCTGTTATAATAAATTGTTATTTGTTAACAGTCTTTGATGTCAACCTTCAAATTCTGTACCACTCCCATTGTTCTGATATATATTTGATATTGTTGTTTTAAATCTTTGATATGACGGCTGCGCTCTTGGGAATTCGAATTCCAATTCATAGCGCCACACAACAAATATAAAATTTGATTGTGAGAACCCGTCGGTTACCCTTTTTGGTTTTAACGTCATGTTTAACTAGGAGGAACCAGCGGCCTATTGTGGACAGGTTTTCAACCCTGCTGGTGGAAGCCTGGCGGTTTGCTCCGCTTCTCCTTTTTCTACTGGACTCATGCTTAACTGCCAAGAGCAGCCTTTAAACTTGTAGTCCACCTCCTAAGGGAGGTAGGCGTAGAGAAAATCTCACC
>WNGS01000690.1:11441678-11461280 GCA_020271785.1 Procambarus virginalis | reverse complement strand
TGGGTACTATCGAGGAAAAAGTCTTAGTCGACTTGAACTTGAAAACGGACATATACTGCAGGTATGTTGACGACCGTTTTACACAGGTACCTGATGTCAGACATCTGCAGGAGCTGAAAAGAGGCGTTTGAGCAGAATTCTGTGTTACGTTACGTTTCACTTACGAGATGGAGAAGGATGGGAAGGTGCCCTTTCTAGATGTAACAGTCATGGAAAGGAAGGAGGTTTCCACACTGCAGTCTACACTAAGGAAACAAATATAGGATTGTGCCTAAATGCCAAACAGTGACTGCCCAGATAGGTACAAGAGGAGTGTTGTTAACGCTTATGTCGACCGTGCTCTCAGCCACAGCTCAGAATGGAAGCAAGTCGACGAACAACTCTGTAGGGTAAGGCAGGTCCTAGTCACAACGGCTTCTCCAATGGTTTCATTGAAGACATCATAGAAGGAAAGTAAAACGCCATGCAACCTCTGAAGAGACAACTAATACAACACCTATACCCCCTATTAGACTATTTTACAGGAACTTCTTCTCCACAGCTCATAAAAGGAGGAAAGGGTCCTGAAAAGATATTGTTAATAGAAATGTTATCCCTACAGACAAAAATCAGAAGATACAACTAACGATTTACTATAAAACCAAGAAAACTGCCAACCTACTCATGAGAACTCTCCAGACACAAGCAGAACGCTTTGAAAGAGACAAACGTCGTCTATGCCTTCAAATGTCCTCTTGGGGACTGTAAGCCCCAAAAAACTCAGATATATAGGCAAGACAAGAACATAAGAACATAAGAACATAAGAACAAAGGCAGCTGCAGAAGGCCTATTGGCCCATACGAGGCAGCTCCTATTTATAACCACCCAATCCCACTCATATACATGTCCAACCCATGCTTGAAACAATCGAGGGAACCCACCTCCACATGTTATGCGGCAATTGGTTCCACAAATCAACAACCTGTTACTGAACCAGTATTTACCCAAGTCTTTCCTAAATCTAAAATTATCCAATTTATACCCATTGTTTCGCGTTCTGTCCTGTGTTGATACTTTCAATACCCATTAATATCCCCCTTTTGTTATGTCCATTCATCCACTTTGTAAACCTATATGTCACCCCTAACTCTTCGCCTTTCCAGTGAATGCAAATTAAGCTTTGTTAATCTTTCTTCATATGAAAGATTTCTAATTTGGGAAAATTAACTTAGTCATCCTACGCTGGACACGTTCAAGTGAATTTATATCCATTCTATAATATGGCGACCAAAACTGAACTGCATAATCTAAAATGGGGCCTAACCAGAGCAAGATATAGCTTGAGAATCACACCAGGTGTCTTGTACTTACGCTGCGATTAATAAATCCGAGTGTCCTATTTGCTTATTACGAACATTATAGCATTGATCCTTGTTGTTTTAAATTCTTACTAATTATAACTCCAGATCCCTTTCGCAATCCGACTTCGCAATCTCAACACCATCTAGCTCGTATCTTGTAACTCTTCATCATTACCTAGCTTCAGAACTTTACATTATCAGCATTAAACTGCATCTGCAGTCCTTTGACCATTCAAAACACTATCTAGATCAACTTGAAGTGATAGTGAGTCCTCCTCCGAATTAATTCCCTACCGATTTTCGTATCATCGGCAAATTTGAAATGTTGCTACTCAAACCTGAATCTAAATCATATATATATATAAACAACAGAGGTCCCAAGACAGAGCCTTGAGGCACTCCACTTACAACTTTCCCACTCTGACTTGACTCCATTTATACTACTCTCTGTTTCCTTTGGTATAGCCATGCCCTAATCCAGCTTAATATAGCACCCCCAATACCATGAGCCTCTATCTTTTTAATCAGTCTTTCATGTGGCACTGTATCGAAGCTTTGCTAAAGTCAAGGTACAAAACATCACAATCCTTACCACTATCAACTGCCTCAACTATGCTAGAATAAAAAGATAACAAATTTGTTAAACATGAACGGCCATTTATAAAACCATGTGCGACTCAATATTAAGTTATGTTTTTCAAGATGAAGACGATTTTATGCTATTATAGATTCGAGTAACTTTCCCCTCGAACAACAACGATGACAACAAACATCTCTTTCCAGGCGTTTAACAATGCATAAGCAACAGGGCTCCATTAAGGAACATATACTCTCTTCCACAACCAAACCATCACCAGAGAAATCTTAACAAACACACAGAAATCATCGATAGATACAGTGACAACAGGCGGCTTGACATCTGCGAGGCACTACACATCAGAAGTCAACACCAGCAATCAACAGCCAATTAACGTACAACTATATTCTACCCACTTCAAGACTCCGCTCCAATATAGAAACATCAAGAAATATGGGCCAATAGGCCTTCTGCAGTTCTATTGGGTCCCGACTTCTACTTCTACAAATCTATACCCGTTTTCCATGTTCTGTGTTTCACCCACTAATGTATTACATCACCTCACCCAAATGCAGGTATAAGAGCCAATGTTTGTTTCATAAAGCATAAGTTGTGTAGATAAACTAAAAGTCTTTGAAAATGTAATAAGTTTTACGAAACGCGCTCAAGTGTCGCGTCAGACTAGAAATAAAGAATGAATTTTGGAGAATTGATTTTTAATTTACCGTCATCAGTAAAAAGAAACAGAAGGAAAATTGAGAAAATTCGTGTTAGAATTATTAATCTACTTTTTCGGTCATATTTAATAACATATGTCTACAGAAAGACTGCTACCAAAATATACTAATATAATATCTATATATATATATATATATATATATATATATATATATATATTATATATATATATATATATATATATTGTGACGGTAAAGTAGTGGAGTATGGTGTTCGGCAGTCATCCACTGGCAGATGTCAATGCCTGGTCACACATATGTATAAAAAAAAGTGACTGCTTGTCTGATAGTCTGTGGTAAGGTAAGGTAAGATACACAAAACAAAAGATAAACAATGAAATTTAATTACTCTAGAAAACAAATTTAAATAAAGACAATTCCTTGGCTGAGCAACGTGCAATGATAACAAGTGAAAAAGAACTAACATAAAAATGAATACTGACGTACGTTAACAAGAGGACAAAATATAATACAAGTGAAATATGAAATGGTCAATATATAAAATGGTGCTGGGAATATATGAGCAACTAACAACCGCTATTTGATCACACAAGGTGAATCAACTAGATGTTCTCAGCTATAGAGCACAATATATTCTGAGGAGGTACAGCTCGCTGACTTTTTCGGTCATATTTAATAACATATGTCTACAGGAAAGACTGCTACCAAAATACTAATATATATATATATATGTATATATATATATATATATATATAATATATATATATATATATATATATATATTATATATATATATATATATATATAACTATAGAACACTTTCCCACCAGGAGACTCGAACCCTAGCCAGCACAGAAGCCTTCCAGCCACAGGCATGACAGGTAACGCCTGAACCCACTACACCACGCTCAGACCCTTAAAAGAGATGGTAATTTTGGGGCATTTCAACACTCCAAAGATCACCACCTCCCAAGAGCACCAGAGCTAGTGAGGGGTCAAATTTACGTTTTTTCATCAAGTCCCTGTTGAATATGGGAATACACTGTGTCCATGCTTAATGCCCAACTCGCCTAAACACGCGAGAGTAGTTATTCAACTATAGAACACTTTCCCACCAGGAGACTCGAACCCTAGCCAGCACAGAAGCCTTCCAGCCACAGGCATGACAGGTAACGCCTTAACCCACTACACCACACTCAGACCCTTAAAAGAGATGGTAATTTTGGGGCATTTCAACACTCCAAAGATCACCACCTCCCAAGAGCACCAGAGCTAGTGAGGGGTCAAATTTACGTTTTTTCATCAAGTCCCTGTTGAATATGGGAATACACTGTGTCTATGCTTAATGCCCAACTCGCCTAAACACGCGAGAGTAGTTATTCAATAGAGTAGTTATTATAGTTGAAGATATTATAGTAGATATTATAGCTGCTTCAGTAGCAGACAAAAACCAACCGTATATTGCCGTTATGTAGATGACATATTCGTCATAGTAAAAGACTCAGACGAACTAATTGATCTAAAAAGCCATCTAGAGAGAGAGAGTCAGTACTCCGATTTACACATGAAAATAGTGAAAATAACAGTCTACCATTCTTGGATGTACTAATAACAAAAACAGGAACCTCTTTAAGCACCAACGTATATATTAAGGCTACCAACATAGGATTATGCCTGAACGGTAGAAGTGAGTGCCCCCAAAGATACAAAGCCAGTGTTCTCAATGCTTATATTCGTCGAGCGCTTACCCACTGCTCTGAATGGAGCAACGTGAGTAGAGAGTTTGAAAGAATAACACAAGCATTGGTGAACAACGGATATAGCAACACGGAAATAAACGCTGCTATAAGAAGACACTTGGACCGATGGTTGAATCCTGAACCTAGAACAGAAACCACAATACCTCCAATGTGGGCCTCAGTTATTCTCTTAATTGGTCATCCCTCCCTCAGTGTTATTACTCGTGTTTACCACCTTTTGTCCCTAGGATATTTCTCACTCAGACAGATCATCATTTGGGTACCCTGGTACTTTGATTTGTCTTCGGGTCAAATCACCCTATCTTCTGCAATCCGACCGAAGGAGGATACAGAGGGCCATAGTTCCTCTAGCACGGACTACATTGCTGAGTTGGGACCTCACCAGCAGTTCTCATCACCAGTTGACACTCGCACCCCTACACGTCGGTCAGAGATGATGATATTTAATTAGGTAGGGAATTAGCTTTCTTTTTTCAGAGCACAAAGCTCGCTAATTCTGTAAGTATCATATTTCATTTAGTGGGAAACCCTTGCTTATGTCCTGTAGAGACTCGGCAAGGTATGCCTACATTCTTGGACTGCCTAATTCACTTTTGAAGCAATTAAATGTTTCATTTGTTTACGAAACTCAGTTTCATTTATTTAGTAGGATTTTCTTGCCCTTATTCTCTTACATTGAATACCGGGTACAAGATTTCCTGCGATTTTGATTGACTAATCATTTACCATCCTAAAACTTAACGTTAATTGTTAAAGATTAAAATTCCACAGGATAGTTACCAGTTGCCACGTTATCCTGTTTCTGACATTTACCATATCACAACTATATTCGTTGTACATTTAATTTCTATCTTTCACAATGTTTCGTCTCCAAGCTTTCCGTAACGATCCAGCAGGTGAAATAGGGACCTTAAGTCGTGCCAAAAGGACCGAATTACAAGATCTTGCCCACGAGTATCAATTAGATGCTCCCCAAGGAACCAACAAAAATGACTTGCACAACCTAATCTTGGATCACCTCATAGATGAAGGGAAGATTGACTCTGAAACTCACGAAAATTATTCTATTGCAGATAGACATGCTCTGGCAACTATGAAGCTAAAGCTCGAACTTGCAAAGATAGAGCGAGAACAACAAAAAGAAGTTCTTCAGATCAAGAAAGAAGAGGCTGCCATACGGAAGGAACAACAGGAACGTGAGGCGGCCCTACTCAAGGAACAACAAGAACGTGAAGCGACCCTGGCGAAAGAAGCTCTCCAGCTCAAAGAACGTGAGGCTGCCCTACTCCGTGAGCGTGAGCGAGAGCAGCTTGAAGCAAGAAAACGTGACCTGGAGATACAACAAGAGTACAGTAAACAGCAAGCTGATCGTGCTCTCGAATATCGTCGACAAGAACTAGCGTTGGAAACTACACACCACACTCAGCGCCAACAAGCTACAGCTAGTCTTCCCGTAAGTTTCAATGTCTCCCATGCAAGTAAGTTAATGCCACCATTCGTTGAGACAGAGATCGACGTCATTTTCACCACTTTTGAGACCCTAGCTAAAAAACTTAGCTGGCCTGCAGATCAATGGTCTACCCTTCTCAGAGTGCATCTCACAGGTAGAGCTGCAGTTACTCTCAGTACCTTAGCGTCTGAGAATGACTACCAGACCCTGAAGCAAGCAGTTTTGGACGCCTACCTTCTCTCCACCGAAAGCTACAGACGAAAATTCCGTGATTATCTAAAGGCAAGTACCACCACCTTTCTAGAATTTGCCAATACAAAGAAAAGATATTTCATGAAATGGCTGGAAGCAGCACATGTCTCTACATTTTCAGAACTCGTCAACCTCATGCTAGTTGAGGAATTCTTGAGACGTGTTCCCCCTTCCGTCCGTTTATATTTAGCAGATAAAGAAGAAACCGACTACATCAAATGTGCGAAGTCGGCTGACACCTACAGCCTCATCCACCGGCTAACACCAGAACCACCTTCCAGTAAGAAGTCTTGGTACAGTTACGATAAAGTGAGTACAGATCAAGCGAGCTCTCAATTGTATTGTAAGTATTGCAAACTCTATGGACATACCATAGATAGATGTGGGAATGCTCAATACAAAGGTAATATGAATCTACTAAACCCAAACAGACTCCTCCTAAGTCCGGTAAGCCTGTGATGAATGTTGGTGTTCCTGTTAATGATCTTTCTCTCTTCAGTAAACACCTGTATCCTGGAACTGTCTCTACCAACGGTACAGATTCGGAGGGACGTTTCAAATTGAAGATCTTGAGGGACACAGCGGCTCTTCAGTCCATAATATTGAAATCAGCTGTGCCTAACATCACCTACACCGGGGAAACCGTCCTTATCACTGACCTCACTGCTACCACTCCGTATCCACTCGCCAGAGTCCACCTGGATTGTCCCTTCGTGACCGGTGAAGTCCAAGTCGCCATCAGGGAAAAGCCTTTTCCCATGCCTGGAGTGCAACTTCTCCTGGGCAACGACTTGGCAGAAGATCTGCAACCGTCCAACCTGATCATCATGGACAAACCCCAGGTGTGTACCTCTGTAATGGATAATCCCATCTTTGAATATGTTCCAGCAGAGGTCCAAGAAAGTGATGAAGTTTCTCCTCCGGTTTTGGTGACCACCCGTGCACAAGCTGCACGACCGCAACCAGCTGACTCTACTGCTACCGCTGTCCCTCAAGACCCTCAGAATCTACCACCGAATCTTACTAGGTTGGAGTTCCGTAAGTTACAGAGGGAAGATCTTTCATTAACACCATTATTCTTCCAGGCTGAGACTCAACCTGACAGTATCCCTGGGTTCTTCCTAGAGAATGAGTTGCTCTACCGCAGGTACAGACCCAGTAAGCTGAAGGAGGATGACGATTGGGCCAATGTCGAACAACTAGTGATTCCCACCAGCCTACGGCCCGATATTCTACACCTGGCCCACGGAGCACTTTCTCACTATGGTTTTAACAAAACCTACCACGGAATCAGACAAGACTACTACTGGCCAGGTATGGTTAAAGACGTCAAACAGTACGTGCAACAGTGTCATACATGTCAGATGGCAGGTAAACCTAACATCTCTATCCCCAAGGCTCCATTGACTCCCATCCAGGTGCCTGCGGAACCTTTCCACAGACTCATCATAGACTGTGTTGGTCCTTTACCCCGGACCAGTTCTGGCAACGCCTATATACTAACCATCCTGTGTCCTACCACCAGATTCCCCATAGCAGTTCCAGTAAAGAACATTACGGCTGCTACTGTGGTGAAACACTATTGAAGATCTTCACCCAGTATGGATTTCCAAGAGAGGTTCAAAGTGACTGTGGCACCAACTTCACCAGTGATCTCTTCAAGAAGACACTGGAAGAGTTCAACATCACACAGGTATTGTCCAGCCCCTATCATCCTGCTTCACAGGGTTCTCTTGAACGTAGTCATCAGACTATTAAAGCACTCCTAAAGAAATTTTGCAATGAAACCTTGAAGGACTGGGATAAACAACTTGACCTCATTATGTGCATTTTCAGAAGTCTCCCCAATGAGTCTCTAGGAGTATCTCCTTATGAGATGCTCTACGGACGTAAGTGCCGTACTCCTCTCAAAGCTTTTAAAGACTCTCTACGTAATGCCACCTTCAGTGATCCTCAGAATGTGCCCCAGTTTCTTCAAAACTTAAACACATTCTAGAGAGAGTACGTAAATTTGCTAATGACAATCTATTGAAAGCTCAGGAGAGGATGAAGACTCATTACGACCAAAGCAGCAAAATAAGGAAATTTAAACCAGGAGACTTCGTGTTGGCATATTTTCCTATCCCAGGTTCTCCATTGCAAAACAAGTTTTCAGGACCCTACCGCATCAAGGAGTGCAGAAACAACCACAACTACGTTCTTGAGACTCCAGATAGGCGGCGGAAGACCCAGTTGTGCCACGTCAACCTCCTGAAGCAGTATCAAGGTACCCCCCCCACTGTGTTGGTATCATTCTCCACCTTTAAAGGTCCATACCTCCACAGTGAGACCTTCCCTGCTTCTCCCGAAAGCACTAACACTGAGTCAGTGCTTTCCAACTCGGAAATCTTAACTGATCTTCATACCTATTTGCAGGACAGTAATAGTGCACCTCTCATCAAAATCTTCAAGGAACATCAGAAGTTGTTCAGCGATGATCCACAAGAGTGTAATGTGGTTCAGCTACTCCCTGACACCCGGCCGATTCGTCAACCTTTCTACCGAATCAGCCCGAGTAAAAAGGAAGTTATGCGTGCTGAGGTACAGTACCTCCTGGACCATGGGCTGGCCACCCCTTTTGAGTCCCCTTGGGCCTCACCCTGCATCTTGGTGCCGAAACCGCAAGGTAAAGTGAGGTTGTGTACCGATTATCGGAAATTAAATCTTGTGACTGTCAAGGATGCGTACCCATTACCTAGAATAGATGACATCCTTGACGCCATTGGTAATGCTCGGTATTTGTCTAAGCTCGACTTACTCAAAGGATATTACCAAGTATGTTTGACAGAGCGAGCTAAGGAGATATCTGCCTTTACCACTCACTTTGGACTTTACAGATACGAACGCCTTCCCTTTGGACTATGTAATGCCCCGGCCACCTTCCAGCGAGCTGTCAACCGCGTCATCCATGACTTAGATAACACCTACGCCTACTTGGATGATATCGTTGTGGCAACCAACACCTGGAACGAACATCTGCTCCAGCTGCAACGATTGTTCGCCAAGCTCCTGACAGCCGGCCTCCCCATCAACTTAGGCAAGTCCACCTTTGCTAAAGGTAAAGTGCATTATCTTGGTCATGTGATAGGGAGTGGCAGCCTAGCTCCGTTAAACGTACACACTCAAGCCATCCAGCATTACCCACAGCCTACCACCAGGAAGCAGTTCCGGCGCTTCCTTGGTCTTGCCTCCTACTACCGTAGGTTTGTGAAGAATTTTAGTACAGTAGCGACACCATTGATCACTTTAACCAGCCCCAAGCAACGGTATCATTGGACCATTCAACAAACAATTGCTTTTAAACAACTTAAATCACTGCTCTGTTCTAATCCTATTCTCGCCTCGCCAGATATCACAAATCCTTTCATCCTCCATGTCGACGCCAGTGGTACCGGCATCGGGGGTGTCCTGATGCAGCAACGAGGCGAGGAGGTTCTACCTGTTAGCTACTACAGCTACAAGTTAAAACCACACCAGAAGAATTACAGCACTATCGAAAAGGAGTTACTCTCCCTCGTCCTGAATTTACAGCACTTTGCATCGTACCTACAAGGTGCTCGGTCTACCACCATCTACTCGGACCACAATCCCCTACGCTTCTTGCAGCAAGCCCAATTCAACAATCAACGACTTCTACGATGGGCTTTATATATGCAGAATTTCAACCTGGAGATCTTCTACATCAAGGGTTCTGACAACATCATAGCAGACGCCCTCTCCAGAGTCTATGAGGTAGAGGCAGCTCCACCTACCACTCTACCATCAGAAGAAGTAACTTGACCCAGTAAGAGCAGGCTTCGGGGGAGAGTTGTGACTCGGATGGTAATCTTGGGCATAGCATTTTATCAAATCACCTCATTCTTTGGGGCACACGCGAGGAACACAAATGCAAACAAGCCTGAATGGTCCCCAGGACTATATGCGACTGAAAACTCACACCCCGGATATGACTCGAACCCATACTCCCAGGAGCAACGTAACTGGTATCTACAGGACGCCTTAATTCGCTTGACCATCGCGACCGGACATAAGGAAGTGATACCCGAAGCTATTTGAACCACTTCCCCGCTGGCACTCGGATGGTAATCTTGGGCATAGCATTTTATCAAATCACCTCATTCTTTGGGGCAACACGTGAGGAACACAAATGCAAACAAGCCTGAATGGTCCCCAGGACTATATGCAACTGAAAACTCACACCCCAGAAGTGACTCGAACCCATATATATATATATATATATATATATATATATATATATATATATATATATATATATATATATATATATATATATATATATATATATATATATATATATATATATATATATATATATATATATATATATATATATATATATATATATATATATATATATATATATATACCCTGGAAACACAAACCGAAACTGTCTCTATTTTCCGCTTGTTACAACTTGTAATAAAGTTCTTATATCTTGGCTTAACGTGTTTATGACGTATTAGAACGTTGTTACAACTTGCTATATTGGTTGTTATAACTGGTTAGGTGTTAAAACCTGCTCGAACGTTGTACCAACGTCGTAGTTTCGGTGTGTGTTTGGCGGGATATATATATATATATTATATATATATATATATATATATATATATATATATATATATATATATGCAAACAAGCCTGAATGGTCCCCAGGACTAGATACAACTGAAAACTCACACCCCAGAAGTGACTCGAACCCATACTCCCAGGAGCAACGCAACTGGTATGTACAGGGATGCCTTAAACCACTTGACCATCACGACCGGACAAAAGGAAGTGATAGCCGAGGCTATATGAACCACTTCCCCGCCGGCACTCGGATGGTTATCTTGGGCATAGCATTTTATCAAATCGCCTCATTTTTGGGGCAACATGTGAGGAACACAAATGCAAACAAGCCTGAATGGTCCCCAGGACTAGATACAACTGAAAACTCACACCCCAGAAGTGACTCGAACCCATACTCCCAGGAGCAACGCAACTGGTATGTACAGGGATGCCTTAAACCACTTGACCATCACGACCGGACAAAAGGAAGTGATAGCCGAGGCTATATGAACCACTTCCCCGCCGGCACTCGGATGGTTATCTTGGGCATAGCATTTTATCAAATCGCCTCATTTTTGGGGCAACACGTGAGGAACACAAATGCAAACAAGCCTGAATGGTCCCCAGGACTAGATACAACTGAAGTGGGAAGTGGTTCATATAGCCTCGGCTATCACTTCCTTTTGTCCGGTCGTGATGGTCAAGTGGTTTAAGGCATCCCTGTACATACCAGTTGCGTTGCTCCTGGGAGTATGGGTTCGAGTCACTTCTGGGGTGTGAGTTTTCAGTTGTATCTAGTCCTGGGGACCATTCAGGCTTGTTTGCATTTGTGTTCCTCACGTGTTGCCCCAAAAATGAGGCGATTTGATAAAATGCTATGCCCAAGATAACCATCCGAGTGCCGGCGGGGAAGTGGTTCATATAGCCTCGGCTATCACTTCCTTTTGCCCGGTCGTGATGGTCAAGTGGTTTAAGGCATCCCTGTACATACCAGTTGCGTTGCTCCTGGGAGTATGGGTTCGAGTCACTTCTGGGGTGTGAGTTTTCAGTTGTATCTAGTCCTGGGGACCATTCAGGCTTGTTTGCATTTGTGTTCCTCACGTGTTGCCCCAAAAATGAGGCGATTTGATAAAATGCTATGCCCAAGATAACCATCCGAGTGCCGGCGGGAAGTGGTTCATATAGCCTCGGCTATCATTTCCTTTTGTCCGGTCGTGATGGTCAAGTGGTTTAAGGCATCCCTGTACATACCAGTTACGTTGCTCCTGGGAGTATGGGTTCGAGTCACTTCTGGGGTGTGAGTTTTCAGTTATATATATATATATATATTTATATATATATATGTCGTACCTAGTAGCCAGAACTCACTTTTTGGCCTACTATGCAAGGCCCGATTTGCCTAATAAGCCAAGATTTCCTGAATTAATATATTTTTTCTAATTTTTTTCTTATGAAATGATAAAGCTACTCATTTCATTATGTATGAGGTCAATTTTTAATTGGAGTTAAAATTAACGTAGATATATGACCGAACCTAACCAACCCTACCTAACCTAACCTAACCTATCTTTATAGGTTAGGTTAGGTTAGGTAGCCCAAAAAGTTAGGTTAGGTTAGGTTAGGTAGGTTAGGTAGTCGAAAAACAATTAATTCAGGAAAACTTGGCCTATTAGGCAAATCGGGCCTTGCATAGTAGGCCAAAAAGTGAGTTCTGGCTACTAGGTACGACATATATATTATTTATATATATATAAATATATATATATATATTTTTATATATATATATATATATATATATATATATATATATATATATATATATATATATATATATATATATGTCGTACCTAGTAGCCAGAACGCACTTCTCAGCCTACTATGCAAGGCCCGATTTGCCTAATAAGCCAAGTTTTCATGAATTAATATATTTTCTCTATTTTTTCTTATGAAATGATAAAGCTACACATTTCATTATGTATGAGGTCATTTTTTTTTTTGGAGTTAAAATTAACGTAGTTACATGACCGAACCTAACCAACCCTACCTAACCTAACCTAACCTATCTTTTTAGGTTAGGTTAGGTTAGGTAGCCGGAAAAGTTAGGTTAGGTTAGGTTAGGTAAGTTAGGTAGTCGAAAAACAATTAATTCATGAAAACTTGGCTTATTAGGCAAATCGGGCCTTGCATAGTAGGCTGAGAAATGCGTTCTGGCTACTAGGTACGACATATATATATATATATATATATATATATATATATATATATATATATATATATATATATATATATATATATGTTGTACCTAGTAGCCATAACGTCGTACTCGGCCTACTATGCACGGCCCGATTTGCCTAATAAGCCAAATTTCCTGAATATATATATTTTTATATTTTTTTTCTTATGAAATGATAAATCTGTCCATTTCATTATGTATAAGTTAATTTGTTTAAATTTGAGTTAAAACTAACGTAGATATATGACTGAACCTAACCAACCCTACCTACCCTAACCTAACCTATCTAAGCCTAACCTAAACTAACATAACTAAGTCAATGCTTTATGTTCCCAATATAATATAACAATAATAATTCAAATAAACTAATTGGAATCAATTTATTGCAAATTAAATCACTCGGCCTATTAGGCAAATCGGCCTTGCATAGTAGTCCAAGAAGTGCGTTCTGGCTACTAGGTACAACATATATATATATATATATATATATATAATATATATAATTATATATATATATATATATTATATATTATATATATATATATTATATATATATATATATATATATATATATATATGAGAGAGAGAGAGAGACATATGTTGTACCTAATAGCCAGAACGCACTTCTCGGCCTATTATGCAAGCCCCGATTTGCCTAATAGGCCGAGTGATTTCCTTTATTTTCAATAAAATGTTTTCAGTTGGTTTATTTTAAATATTTTTATTATATTATGTTAAGAACATAAATTATTGATTTAGTTATGTTAGTTTAGGTTAGGTTAAGTTAGGATGGGGCTGGGGTGTAAGACAAGGAGGTTTCGAGCGGGTTGGTGGTTGGGTTGGCTCGAGGCTCGAGGTTCGAGAAGCGGACCTTCTGAACCCTCTACTCGCGCGGGTCACTTCATTAGGTCGTTTGTTATACATAGTGACGGACGTGCGCCGGGACACATGTACACCAAGCAGTGTAAACCATTTCTAGGGGTCTACACAGTGAGTTTCCTTTAGTCCTATGTTCAGGGGTAAGGTGTACTTGCTGGCTGGTCAGTAAACAGTTGTGGTGGCCTTAATAACTCCTCCAGAGCCGGGTAGGCCATAAGCTAACCGCCAACTTAGTGAAGTGAGTGTTGTGTGTGACGAAATATTGTAAGTGTTATTGAAGAACAAAATAAACACGTTCTTCGGGCAGAGGGAGTTAATAGGGACGGGATGATGACGTGTTATTCCTGAACAATTCTTGTGTTACAAGTGGCGCGTGAACTTTGATCCCACATTCCTTGTCTTGCTTGATAATAAAGTGCTCAATGTGGTTATGACTGGACAAGACACGATATAAGTATAATTTAATTACTTGTTTCTTGTCTTCCAAGCTCTTGAAAAGTCACATGTGTATTGTAAGTGAAAAGTTAAGACATCAAGGAAGACTGTCATTACTATTTGATTTTGTTGGCATGAAAGTGTTCAGTGTTGGGTACAAAATACCTGTCGTAAACAGGCCAATTTTCTCGTGGCAAACTTAAGCAGCTCCATTTTGTCATCCAGTGTTTAGACCCCAGGGCCCTCGTCTGACCACTAGACCCCAGGGCTCTCGTCTGACCACTAGACCCCAGGGCCCTCGTCTGACCACTAGACCCCAGGGCCCTCGTCTGACCACTAGACCCCAGGGCCCTCGTCTGATCTCACTAGACCCCAGGGCCCTCGTCTGATCTCACTAGACCCCAGGGCCCTCGTCTGATCTCACTAGACCCCAGGGCCCTCGTCTGATCTCACTAGACCCCAGGGCCCTCGTCTGATCTCACTAGACCCCAGGGCCCTCGTCTGACCACTAGACCCCAGTGCCCTCGTCTGACCACTAGACCCCAGGGCCCCTCGTCTGATCTCACTGGACCCCAGGGCCATCGTCTGACCACTAAACCCGAGGGCCCTCGTCTGATCTCACTAGACCCCAGAGCCCTCGTCTGATCTCACTAGACCCCAGGGCCCTCGTGTGACCACTAGACCCCAGGGCCCTCGTCTGATCTCACTAGACCCCAGGGCTCTCGTCTGACCACTAGACCCCAGGGCCCTCGTCTGACCACTAGACACCAGGGCCCTCGTCTGACCACTAGACCCCAGGGCCCTCGTCTGACCACTAGACCCCAGGGCCCTCGTCTGACCACCAGACCCCAGGGACCTCGTCTGACCACTAGACCCCAGGGCCCTCGTCTGACCACTAGACCCCAGGGCCCTCGGCTGACCACTAGACCCCAGGGCCCTCGTCTGATCTCACTAGACCCCAGGGACCTCGTCTGACCACTAGACCCAGGGCCCTCGTCTGACCACTAGACCCCAGGGCCCCCGTCCTTCAACCAAGGTAGGCACAACCTCAAGCGTCACCTTAACTTTAGCTGTTCATGTACATATGGATCAAAAGGTGATCATTCATAATTGTGTTCAGTTATAATTGTTTGAGAGTTATTGTTATGGAAACTTTAAAACTGTTTTTACAACTAATTAACTTCCATGTTCTTACAGGTAAGTACACCCGAACAGCTCCTCGAGGGACAAAATTCTTCTGAATCTAAGGTACGTTTCCATTTCATTGTTCCACAAATCTGTTTACATTAAAAGACTAAATCCACAATAACACAATTTTGGTTAGGTTCCAAATTCCATCATTGATTTACAGGCTCTAAAGTTCGCTACTTAGATCTTGGAGGCCCTAGAATCCCTTATCTAGGCTTTGGAGGCACAAGAGCATCCTATGGCAGTCCTTGGAGCTACCCTACACCCCCTACTCAGGCTTTGGAGGAACCCTACTCCCTCTAATTCTGCCCCTAGACGCACTCGACACCCCCTAATTCGGGCTTTGGAGGTATTCGAAACCCCTAATTCGGGCTTTGGAGGTATTCGAAACCCCTAATTCGGGCTTTGGAGGTACTGGAGACCCCTAGCCAGTCCTTGGAGGCACTCGAGACCCCTAGCCCCAGTCCTTGGAGGCACTCGAGACCCCCAGCCAGTCCTTGGAGGCACTCGAGAACCCTAGCTAGTCCTTGGAGGCACTCGAGACCCCAAGCCAGTCCTTGGAGGCACTCGTGACCCCTAGCCAGTCCTTGGAGGCACTCGAGGCCCCTAGCCAGTCCATGGAGGCACTCGAGGCCCCTAGCCAGTCCTTGGAGGCACTCGAGACCCCTAGCCAGTCCTTGGAGGCACTCGAGACCCCTAGCCAGTCCTTGGAGGCACTCGAGACCCCTAGCCAGTCCTTGGAGGCACTCGAGACCCCTAGCCAGTCCTTGGAGGCACTCGAGACCCCTAGCCAGTCCTTGGAGGCACTCGAGACCCCTAGCCAGTCCTTGGAGGCACTCGAGACCCCTAGCCAGTCCTTGGAGGCACTCGAGACCCCTAGCCAGTCCTTGGAGGCACTCGAGACCCCTAGCCAGTCCTTGGAGGCACTCGAGACCCCTAGCCAGTCCTTGGAGTCATTCGAGACCCCTAGCCTGTCATTGGAGGTATTTGAGAGCCCTAGCCTGACATTAGGGGCATCTGAGAGCCCTAGCCTGACATTGGAGGCATTCGAGACCCCTAGCCTGTCATTTGGGGCATTCGACACCTCTAGCCTGACATTGGGGGCATTCGAGGCCTCTAGCCTGACATTGGGGGCATTTGAGGCCTCTAGCCTGACATTGGGGGCATTCGAGACCTCCAACCTGACATTGGGGGCATTCGAGACCCCTAGCTTGACATTGGGGGCATTCGAGAGACCTAGCCTGTCATTGGAGGCATTCAAGACCCCTAGCCTTTCAATGAAGGCCATCGAGACTCCTATCCCTACCCTTGCAGGCATTAGAACTTTGTTCTAATTAGTTATACTCTGGAGAAAGAATAATTTTGTACTTGGAATGTAAAAATGTGTTTATTTGCATATCTCTAACCTAGGTATTATCATTTATATCTTTGCATTTGTGCTACTTTTATAAGTGGTTGTATGTATTTGTACGTTGTGAGTAATATTAACTGTGTGTGGATTTGGTGCCTTCTTTTGTTAATTACTGTGTGCGGGGGGAAATATAGATGACTTACCAGAACGTGAAGTTGTATGTCGATGTTTTGATCACAAAACCCCTTATATTACGGGGCGAAGGAAGCAGGTTGAGCTATATCGTCCCTTTGTGTGTATTTGCATCTCAGTAAACCTATTTCAGTGTCGCTGAGCCCAGTTCTAACATGAGGTTGAAGCAATATAATACCACGTATATATTCTTTGTATACATTCAAAATTGCAGACGAAAATAGCACTTTTACTGATAAATGAAGATATATTTGTTTATCTAAGAGCTATTTCATCCACACCAACTAACTGTAATGCAGTGAGTTGAAGAAATGGTTACTATATTTAGTTAGTGACGTCGTTTGCCTCATCCCAGCAGCCCATAGAACAGCGTTTTTCAAACTTACTTTACTGCTACAGAGAGCAACAACTGCATTCTCCATTGCTACCCAGAATGTCTATGTAAAATACATCAAACACAAACTTTGTGTATTATATTACTTGTTTACTATTGACACTTGATCAACGCATATATGTGGATGGAACCTATTAAATAAAGTTACATATCTATTGATTTTTGGAGAAGAATATAGGGAAATAAAAATAAATATTTTGCATAAAATTCTGCCCCCCCCCCAAAAAAAAAGTATTCATTTAGTGAGAAGGAAGTGCTTGTTTGTTTGTTTGTTAGTAGCTGATGGCCAATTTGGAACACAGGAAGACAGTGCTACACACACACCAGATGGTGAAGAGCTGGTCTCTCTACAAGAAGAGATTAACTCATTAACTCAACTTTTTAACTGAGTAATGGTGAAAAAATGTAAATGAATGAGGCACCACCATCATTTCCACCACCAAGCAAGTATTTTTTTTTTAATTATTACATTAGGTACATCTGCATTAGTGCAGCTACCCTAGACTATATGAAGTGGAGTACATTGTGTCAAAAAGCTAACTAGTTGATGCTAAAATCCCCATCACACAGGATGGTTAGTCATACAGAGGCATGTGATAAGCAGTCTGCACTGGCAGACTCCGGATGCATTTTGAGGATATCATCAACACAAGATTGAATAAGGTAGCAGTGGTAATAAAAGTCCCCATCTCGCAGGATGGTTAGTCATACAGGGCCATATGTTTAGTAGCCTGCACTGGCAAATTTTGGGTACACTGTGAGGATATCTTCAAGAATACGAGAGTGAATAAAATAATTGCAAAGCTCCAGGTACCTCATGCCAACTGGTCTGAAAGGTCTAATAACTGGGCATTCAGTGATGTAGTGCGGGAGATCGTGCCGTAGTTCCTGCTCACAGAGTTTGCAACTGGAGTGCTCAGGATTGGGAGATCCGTCACCTGCAGCCACCTGCCACAGGTAACGGTAACCCAACCTGATCCTTGCAACCACTGTGTCGCACAGTCTAGTGGACGTTTTGTGCTACCCATAGATGTAGGTTTCAGATCTGAACAAATCATAGCTTTTTATACTAGTACTTTCAGGTCGTTGGGAGTCAGTAAGTTCTTTCCTATCAGATCTGAATGTTTGGACCAATACGGTTTTGACAGCAGAGATGGGGATACCTAGATCTAATTCAACTTCAAACTTGTTATACGCTAATTTGACTGCAATGTCTGTCTTATTATGATGGGTTATATTTATGTGTGAAGGTATCCATACAAAGGAAATTCGAGACCCTTTACTTGTGCATCAATGAGGTCATTTATAATTGGGAGTATGAGGTTCTTGCTATCGATCTTCAAAGAGAAGTTTTCGATTGCTTGAAGAGCAGACTTTGAATCACATAATATTATTCCCCTCCAATGTTTTTTAATGTACTGGTAGCTAAGTGTAATGCTGCTAGTTCTGCTTGTGTGGAGGTCAGCCAGTTGTTTAACCTGACACTGACAGTCTTTGTGCAAATATTATTTTTGTAAAACCTACATGCCGCTGCAGTCCGTCCAGTAGAGGATTGGACTGAGCCGTCGTGTAGACACAGTGCTCGTGAGATCTTAAACCTCTCGATGGAGGAGGCAATTGTTTCAAGAGTGACAGCTTTGAGAAGAGCAAGATTCTCATTATCTTTCTTGGTGACAGTGTGTATGATACTTGAATGGTGGGGTACAGATAAAGAGGAATATCAGACAGGTAGATTGCACTTAAAAGGATGTTAAGTATGAGGAGATTGTAAGCATTGTTGTTCAGCCATTATCATAAAAGGAGTGAGTTGGTATATCGGCACGGTCAATAGGGTGTTAACAGCACTAAATATTTGTCTCTGAGCAATGCAGGAGATGTAGGGTCTCTCATGACTTTAAGGCAAAATGTGTGTTGACTTGCATTATTCTCTCTTGTATGGTTGAAGCTTCAGTTCTTCCCGCATGTTGATGATTCTTGTGCATCTTGGAGCACCAAGAATTATCCTCATGGCCTCATTCTGTACCTTCAAGTTTGTCCAACACAGAGGAGGGGAAATTAATTAAGTGCAGAGCATTATAATCAACGAGAGATCTAACGAACATCATATAGAATAGTCTAGCATATTTAATATTGATACCAATATTCTTACCAGTAAGTGTTCTCAATGGTTTTTAGTCTTTCTTTTACCTACGTTGTGGTGATCATTTACAATGTCACTGTTAATACCACTCCAAGGTATTTGT
>WNGS01000690.1:11420898-11440678 GCA_020271785.1 Procambarus virginalis | reverse complement strand
CGCCGGCGAGAAACAATGGGCAGAGTTTCTTTCACCCTATGCCCCTGTTACCTAGCAGTAAAATAGGTACCTGGGTGTCAGTCAGCTGTCACGGGCTGCTCCCTGGGGGTGGAGGCCTGGTCGAGGACCGGGCTGCGGGGACACTAAAAAGCCCCGAAACATCTCAAGATAACCTCATCATCTCAAGATAACCACCCTGATGCCCCTGTTACCTAGCAGTAAATAGGTACCTGAGAGTTAGACAGCTGTTATGGGCTGCTTCCTGCGTGTGTGTGTGGTGTGTGTGTGTGTGTGTGTGTGTGCGGAAAAAATCAAATCAAATAAAAAATATAATTGATTGATTGACAGTTGAGAGGCGACCGATAGAGCAGAGCTCAACCCCCGCAAGCATATGGTCCAGCAAATGGCTGTTGAAGTTCAACCCGACTAAATGCAAAGTAATGAAACTAGGCAGTGGAAAACAGGAGGCCAGACACAGGATACAGAATAGGAGATGAGTGCTTTATGAAACAGACATAGAGAAAGATCTAGGAGGTTGATATCACACCAAACCTGTCTCCTGAAGCCCACATAAAGAGAATAACGTCTACGGCATATGCGAGGCTGGCTAACATCAGAACAGCGTTCAGGAACCTGTGTTAAGGAATCATTCAGAGTCTTGTACACCACATATGTAAGACCAATCCTGGAGTATGCGGCACTTGCATGGAGCCCGTACCTTGTCAAGCACACAAGACGATGCTGGAAAAATTCCAAAGGTATGCTACTAGACTAGTCCCAGAGCTAAGAGGCAAGAGTTATGAGGAAAGGCTGCGGGAAATGCACCTTACGACACTGGAAGACAGAAGAGTAAGGGGGGACATGATCACAACCTACAAATTCCTCACGGGAACGACTGGGTAAACAAGGATAAACTATTCAACACTGGCGGGACGCGAACAAGGGACACAGGTGGAAACTGAGTACCCACATGAGCCACAGGGACGTAAGAAGGAACTTTTTCAGTGTCAGAGTAGTTAACGGATGGAATGCATTAGGCAGCGTGTGGTGAAGGCTGACTCCATAGACAGTTTTAAATTAAGATATGATAGAGCCCACTAGGCTCAGGAACCTATACACCAGTTGATTGACAGTGAGAAGCGGGACCAAAGAGCCAAAGCTCAACCCCCGCAAGCACAATTAGGTGATTAGGTGAGTACACCCACACACACAACACACACACACACACACACAACACACCAACACACACACACCACACAACACACACACACACACACACACACACATGCCAAATTATGAGACGGATAAAACAAACGAGGACTGTTTGAGGCTTCAAGAAGACCTAGACAAGCTGAAGGAATGGTCGAACACATGGTTGTTAGGTTTAACCCAACCAAATGTAATGTAATGAAGATAGGTCGTAGGGAGCAGGAGGCCCGATACAAGGAATCATCTGGGTGACGAAATTCCTTCAGAGTCAGAGAAAGAAAACGACTTGGGGGGTTGATATCACGCCAGACCTGTCTCCTGCAGACCATATCAAGAGGATAACATCAGTGGCATATGCCAGGCTGGCCAACATACGAACGGCATTCAGAAACTTGTGTAAAGAATCATTCAGAACTTTGTATACCTCATATGTCAGGCCAATCCTGGAGTATGCAGCCCAGCTGGAGTCCATATCTAGTCAAGGAAAGACTAACTGGAAAAGGTTCAAAGTTTGCCACCAGACTAGTACCCGAGCTGAGGGGTATGAGCTACGGTGAGAGACTCGGGAATTAAACCTCACTTCGCTGGAAGACAGAAGAGTTAGGGGGGACATGATCACCACATTCAAGATTCTGAAGGGAATTGATAGGGTAGATAAAGACAGGCTATTTAACACAAGGGGCACAGCACTAGGGGACACAGTTGGAAACTGAGTGCCCAAATGAGCCACAGAGATATTAGAAAGAACTTTTTTAGTGTCAGAGTGTTGACAAATGAATGCATTGGAAGTGATGTGGTGCGAGGCTGACTCCATACACAGTTTCAAGTTAGGGTAGATTGTAGAGCCCAACTAGGCTCAGGAATCTGTACGGCCTGTTGATTGATCGTTGAGAGGGGACCAAAGAGCCAGAGCTCTAACCCCCCAAACACAACTAGGTGAGTACACACACACACACACACACACACACACACACACACACACACACACACACACACACACACACACACACACACACCACACACACACACACACCTACTAACCACAACTCCCAACACATTACCCCCAGAGGCGAGGGGGGAACTCACAACCAGCTACCCAGTAACCCCAGCGGGGAGGGCAACCCACCACCCTCCTTTGGCATAGAAACCCCACCTTTCCTTCCTGTCCTCCCGCCCCTTTCACCCACCATACCCTCCTGTCCCTTCCCCCTTTCCACTTGACCTGCCACCGCTCATCCCAGTATCCTCTGCAACCTTGGTATCCACCTCACAAATCCTCACACCCATGGCAAAGCTTCCTCCACCAGCAGAACACTCACCAAGCAGGAGATTTGAGAAGAGACAGAAGAAAGTGAGTCTCAGGGCAATGTGCACTAACATAGATGGAATAACAAATAAAGCAAATGAGCTTGGAGAACGGGTACTAGAGGAAAACTCAGACATAATAGCTCTCAAAGAAACAAGCTAACGAAAACCATAACAAATGCAGTGTTCCCCCTGGGATCGATCCCAGGACCACAGGATCACAAGTCCAGCGTGCTGTCCGCTCGGCCGACCGGCTCCAGGTGTTCCTTCACCAACAAGGTGAAGGTAATACTTTATACAACATGTATGTTCGTCTACCGTCACCCATAGGCGAGGATAGATGCAGAAACAATGAGCACTAGAAGGGTAACCTGCTGTGCTGGACGCTGGCAAGCCTGTATATACTGGCTGTGACGTTATTTTGACGCAAATGCTGGAGTTTTAGACGAGAAACCGGCAAGATAACGACCGTCCTGATAGTTTGCTGGTGGCGTCTGGTGACTGTGCGAGACGGCAGGTGCGCTGTCTCCCAGGAAGATAGTGGAGGGAGGGGGGGAGGTTTGTCTAGACAATACGTTTTGACTCGTATTGTTATTGTTGTTGTTGATGTTGAAGCTGCTGATTAGGGTTGTGTGTGTGTGTGGTGTGTGTGTGTGTTGTGTTGTGTGTGGTGTGTGGTGTGTGTTGTTTTGTGTGTGGTGGTGTGTGTTGGTGTGTGTGTTGGTGTGTGTGTGTGTGTGTGTGTGTGTGTGTGTGTGTGATATCATAACTAAATTTAAAACAGTGTATGGAGTCTGGCTTCATTACATCACTTCCTAGTGAATTCATCTGTTAACTACCCCTGATACTAAAAAAGTTCTTTCTAATGTCCCTCTGTGCCTCATTTGCGCTCTCATTTTCCACCTTTGTCCCCTTGTGTGAGTACCCCCCCCCCCCGTATTTTGCAAACCATATTTATCTTCCAAATCAATTCCTCTGAGAATCTTTATGTGTTTATATCATCTGTATTCCCTTGAGCGCAGGCGGAGAGATACATAATAATTTCACATGGAAAATATTAGAGGGGCTGGTCCCAAACCTGCACAAAGAAATACATCACATGAGACCATAAGACATGGCAGGATGTGCAGAATACCCCCGTAGAAAAACAGAGGTGCAACTGGCACTCTGAGAGAGAACTCTATCAACATCAGGGGCCCGAGACTGTTCAACACGCTCCCGTTACACATAAGGGACATAACTGGCAAACTCCTCACAGTGTTCAAGAGAGAACTGGATAAGCACCTCCAAAGGATACCTGATCAACCAGGCTGTGACTCATACGTCAGGCTGCGAGCAGCCGCGTCCAACAGCCTGGTTGATCAGTCCAGCAACCAGGAGGCCTGGTCGATGACTGGGCCGCGGGGACGCTAAGCCCCAGAAGCACCTCAAGGTAAGGTAACCTCAAGGTAACCCATAACTCTTCTGCCTTCCAGTGACGTGAGGTTTAGTTCCTCGTAATTCACACCCCTCAGCTCGGGTTACTAGTCTGGTGGCAAACCTTTGAACCTTATCCAATTAAGTCTTGTAATTGAATAGATACGGTCTCGATGCTGGAACTGCCTACTTTAGAATTGGTCTGACATATGTGATATGCAATTTTCTGAATGATTCTTTACACAAGTTTCTAGAAACTGTTCTTATGCCGGCTAACCTGGCAGATACCACTGGTGATACCCTCTTGACGTGGGCTTCAGGGCACAGGTCTGGCATGGAATCAACCCCCAGGTCTTCCTCACTCCCCTGATTCTAGAAGAATTTCATCTAACATATTTTACCTTGTATCTGGCATTTTTCTCCCTACACTTATCTTAATTACTTTATATTTGCTCGGGTTAAACTCTAACAACCATTTGTTGGACCATTCCTTCAGTTTGTCCAGGTTATCTTGTAGCCTCATTTTGTCTTAATGTGTCATAATCCTTCTCATAATTTTGTCATCATCAGCAAACATTGAGAGAATAGTGCCTAGACACTCTCATATATTTATGTATATCATAAACAAGGTAGGTCGAGTACAGAACCTGTGAGACTTTTATGTTTTCACTTGTATTTGTTTTAGTGCTCGCTACTTTTATCACCATGCATATATTATCTTATCTATATTATATCCCAAAGAATGTCAAAGAATTGTGTCATAGTTGTGTCTCAGAGACCTGTCAAGAATTCGGTGGTGGTGGACCTTAAATGTTGCTAAAGGGAATAGATAATTTTACTTGAGCCAAAGGGACATCAAGGAGTAAGGAAAACAGCCTAGTACAAAGACACAAATTTATATGCATAAGACACATGATAATATATATTCAACAATGTGAATTCATTACAACTCAAGGTCATGCTATAGTAATATAACCCCCAAGTGGGCTCTGGTTACCCTATGGTTCACAATACCAAACCTGGAACCGTGCACACAGCTACCACACCTACCAACCGGTGACACACAAATATGTAACCTCTAGGAAACCTGGACTCTCTCTTATAAAACATCACCAAACACTGCATGACTACTCTATCCTATCTTGCAACCCAGATAACAAGTAATGATGACTTATCTGACCGTACGGCCGGATAAAACCCTCAGATAGCAAGGTCTGGTCGTCAACGAATCCGCCTCTCCTTACGTCAAGATGGCGTCCGCCTCTCTTACGTCATCGCCCCTTCATACTTTATTCTTTACATATGCAATCAAACCCTTTATTGACATTATTTACCATATTCCCTATGCATGCTTTTTGATTGAGTCCATTTTTCCCTCACATAGTTAGGCTATTCCAGTTCACATTATTCCCAAGAATCTCCAGCTGAGAAGGTACTACTTTGCTTGGCGGAGTATTACTGGTGACTCGCGGCCTCCCTGATATCAGCTGTAGATTTATTCTAATAAACATTCACCACTGTGTCCACCAACATTTCATACATGAACTAACCTTCACAGGAGGTAAGGTTCGTAACACTCCACTCCTGCCCTGATAATTTTGCCAAGTTGTTTCTCCCATAAATACGTACTTTTATTACTTCCTTTCTCCATATCAATTCCCATACCACCATCTATTAACAGTTTAAACCCAAACAAACACCTCCTACCAAAGGTTGAAATGAGTTGGCAACAACAACAACCCCAGCCCTAGACAGATGCACCCCATCCCGAGCATACATGTTATTTCTTCCATAGAAGTGTTCCCAGTTATCCATAAATGATATTGCATTTGATTTGCAATAGTTGTCCAGTTGGCAATTGACACCAAGTGCCCTCGACAACCATTTATTTCCAACTCCCTTTCTTGGAAGAATGCCACATATGATTGGAATTCCTACCTTGCTCCTAACTAATTATATAGCTGTCTTAAACCTCTGTATCAGTGCCTCACTCCTAACTCGTTCAACATCATTTCCACCGGCACTGAAACAAATAATGGGTTTGTCCCTTTTCCAACCATAATATCGTTCATGTTGTTAACAATATCTCCGATTCTTGCTCCCGGATTGCAAACCCTTAACCTGTTCCCCCCTATCTCTGGTACAAAAAGTTCTATCCCGATACCTCACCTGGGAATCTGCAACAACCAAAATTTGCTTAGGTATTTCCTTTACATCGTGATCACCTTGAGGGACCTGCGCTCCTTTCGTTATCTTGACTTTAGAGGGAACTACCGTCTCCACACAGCATTCGTCCTCCAGCACGGCGAATGGGCTGGAAGTCCTTATGATATCTGTAGGTCGCCCTCTCAAAGTCTTCTCAAGACCCCTGTCCTTTACGACATTCCAGGTCTACGACTTTCTACTGCAGCATTCATCATTCGCATCTTCTTGGCGGTGTTTCGTCTGTCTTAGCTCCTTTATCTGTCGTACCTCCTCCCGCAGGGAATTCACCTCTGCCCTCAGAGCTCCACATATCTCCGTCACTAGCACTAGTTCACTTACTACAGCTTCCATTTTCAGTATCAGGACAACTGGAGTTCCAGCTACACACACCCTCTCACTGTGACTACCTGTGCCTGAGCGCAGGTAGTCACAGTTCAGTCACCCATTGTGACTCCAATGGGTAAAGTACCCATTGGAGTCACCGCTTTGGGTGCCACAGTAACTATAGGCTTGGAGGGTCCCACTGCATATATGCCCACTCTCCCAATGTTCCACTTTAGTTGGAATTAGATTAAATTTATTTGGGTTTCTTTGGGACTCTGTGGTTTACCAATATTGGTTTATGAAGTTTTACTTGGAGTTTTTATGAAGTTTTTAATTTGTCATGTGTACGTAGTTTATATATTACTGAATGTAAACCCTCAGATATTTCTTTTAAGGAAAAAAACTTTTATTGTAGTGAGCACTCATTTGTTTCAATATGTCCCTAGGTATTTTCTCATGGACAATTATTTTCAAGACCCACTGAGCTTCGGTTGTTTTGGCTATTAGATTATGGGCCTTGATTTTTCAATCTACCTGGGGTCATAACAATAGGAAGTCACATAGAGTGGTCACATGTCACTCACAGTGAAAGGGTGTGTTAGTTGGAGCTCCGAGTGTAGTAATATTATCATAGCAATAATGGAAGGTGTAGTGAAGGAACTGATGAATCTAGTGGGAGCTCTAAAGACAGAGTTGGATTCCCTATGGGAGGAGGTACAACAGTTGAAAAAAACATCAGGAAGAAACAAAGGAGGAAACCAGTATTAAGAAGATCTTGTCTTGAAAAGTCATAAAGGACAGGGGTCTTAAGGAGACTTTGACAAAACCGCCTACAGATATCTTAAGGACTTCTAACTCATTTGTCGTGTTGGAGGACGAGTGCTGTGGTGAGCCTGCAGTTCATTTGAAAGGGAAAGCAACGAATAGCAACGAAGCGCAGGTCCCTTAAAGTGCTCAGAAAGTAAAGGAAGTAACTAAGCGAATTTTGGTTGTGGGAGATTCCCAGGTGAGGTATACGGATAGAACTTTTTGGGCCAGAGATAGTGGGAACAGGTTAAGGGTTTGCTATCCGGGAGCTGGAATTGGTGATATGGTTGGCAACATGAATGATATTATGGCCGGAAATGATAACAAACCCATTATTTGTATCAGTGCAAGTGGAAATGATGTTGGACGAGTTAGGAGTGAGGAACTGATTAAGAGGTTTAAGACAGCTATATAATTAGTTAGGAGCAAGGTAGGAATCCCGATCATATGTGGCATTCTTCCAAGAAAGAGAGTTGGAAGTAAATGGTTGTCGAGGGCACTTGGTATCAATTGCTGGCTGCAAAAATATTGCAAATCAAATGCAATATCTTTCATAGATAACTGGGAACACTTCCTTGGAAGAAATGAAATGTAGGCTCGGGATGGGGTGCATCTATCGAGGGCTGGGGTTGTTGTTGTTGCGAACTCGTTGGAACCAGTGGCTGGAGGTGTTTGTTTGGGTTTGGATTCAAACTGTTAGTAGATAGTGGAATGGGAAATGATATGAAGAAAGGAGGTAATAAAAGTATGTTTGTGGGGTAAACAAATTGGCAAAATGATAAGAGAAAGAGAAGGGCCTGAAAATAACAAGTCACTTAGGGTATATTTCACTGACAGTAGAAGTCTAAGACACAAAATAAACGGTTTAAATGCTTTTGTCTACACAGAAAAAAATGATATTATTGCACTTGCCGAAACGTGGATGAATGCAGAAAATAGAAAAATATTAGCTGAATATCAAATAAATGGATATAAACTATTTCACACAAATAGATATATTAGACGAGGAGGGGGAGTAGCCATATATGTTAGGGAAAATTTGAAATGTAGTCTCAAAGAAGGACTCAAAACTGAGCCACTCACAGAAACTATTTGGATAGAATTAAACGAAAAAACAAATAGTCTTATAATAGGCGTTATATACAGACCACCAATCCTAGACAGGGGGGGAAGCATAGCACCTATGGGATGAAATATCTAGAGCATCTAGGTCTAGCAGTGTTTGTGTCATGGGTGACTTTAATTTTAGTGGAATAAATTGGTTTAACGGAACAAGGGAATAATGAAGCAGAAGATTTTCTAGAATTAATTGACGATTGCTTTCTTACGCAACACATTAAGGAACCAACGCGGGGAAATAATACTTTAGATTTAGTGTTAACTAACAGGGAAACACAAATTAATGACATCGAAATAGGGAGTGAGCTAGGGAACAGTGATCACAAAGAAATCAGATTTAGCATAGAATGGAATAGATCTGTAGGAAAAAATTCTGTTAAAGTGCCAGATTTTCGAAAAGCTGATTTTAATATCCTAAGATATTTTTTGGTTCAAATAGATTGGAAAGTCTTGGGCGTGGGAGGTGGGCCGTTCATGGAGCGAGACGTAAACCCAGCGGTAGGTGACGTAAAAAAGGATTTCGATGTGGATTCAAAATATAACCTATTTAAAAATATTCTAAGCAAAGCACAGAAACGTAGTATACCATACAAATTGAATAGGTCGAATATTAATGACCCAAAGTGGATAACAAAGGATCTGAAGAACCTCATAGGTAAAAAGAGAGCGTGGTACAAAAGGACTAAAATTAGGTAGTTAATTTAGAACAGGAATTCGTACAACTTGTTAGAAATGTTTAAAAATCTGGTCGCTATACTATATAATGGATATAAATTCACTTGAACGTGTCCAGTGTAGGATGACAAAGTTAATTCCCCAAATTAGAAACCTGTTATATGAAGAGAGATTAACAAAACTTAAATTGCATACGCTGGAAAGGTGAAGAGTTAGGGGTGACATGATAGAGGTTTACAAGTGGATGAATGGATATAACAAAGGTGATATTAATAGGGTATTAAAGTATCAACACAAGGCAAAACACGCAATAGTGGGTATAAATTGGATAAGTTTAGATTTAGGAAAGACTTGGGTAAATACTGGTTCAGTAACAGGGTTGTTGATTTGTGGAACCAATTATCGCGTAACTTGGCGGAGGTGGGGTCCCTCGATTGTTTCAAACATGGGTTGGACATGTTTATGATTGGGATTGGGTTGTTATAAATAGGAGCTGCCTCGTATGGGCCAATAAGCCTTCTGAAGTTACCTTTGTTATGTTCTAGTCCTATATAGCTGTACTTAATTAGTTCCTTCTTTTTATAAATATTTTATAAATGAAGAGAGACTAACAAAGCTTAAATTGAATACACTGGAAAGGCGAAGAGTTAGGGGTGACATAATAGAGGTTTACAAGTGGATGAATGGACATAACAAAGGGGATATTAATAGGGTATTAAAAGTATCAACACATCACAAAACACGAAACGAATATTTATATAAATTCTTACTTATTGGAAACTTATTTATGGCAGTATATTATATTCACAGCTTTACCACATGCCTAACATTCCACCATGACCTTTGTTATAAGGAAATGTTCACAACGGCTTATCCTGCCAGGGAGCCTAACCCGGGATCATTCTATCGTGAGCCGACCGCTCTCGAGAGAGGTAGCACATTATATATTTATGGAAAATGCTGGAGAGCCAGATGCCAAATCTACACACTAAAATAACAACATACTGGAGTGAACGATATGGAATGAAGTACAGAACAGAGCCAGTGAAGAGCAGAGGTGCCATAGGCACAATAAGAGAACACTGAATAAACATCAGAGATCCACGGTTGTTCAAATTGGATGTCTTCAAGAAAAAACTGGATAGTTTTCTTCAAGAATTCTGGCCTAACCAGACTATGGTGGATATGTGGGCCTACGGGCCGCTCCAAGCAACAGCCTGTTGCATCAAGCTCTCACAAGTCAAGCCTGGCTTCTGGCTGGGCTTAGGGAGTAAAAGAACTCCCTGCAGAACCTCATCCATGTACAAACAAAGAATAATCAATTCAAGGCAACAAATTCCTTTTGGTATAATGTTAACGACAAGGAGAGGCATGGAGACACGACCCTGGATTCAACAAGCAGTTACACAAGTACTTACGAACCTGAACATCTTGCCTCAAGCTTTAGCGGCTTTGTTTACGTTTATTTAACAGTTTATAAGGTCTGTAGCCCCAGTAGGATGTTTATAATACTAATAACTTTTGAGTGCATAGTTCTAATGCTCGTAAACTGTTTACTAAATGTAAACAGAGCCGTCAAAGATTGAGAAAAGATGTTGAGGCTCGTACGTAGACGTGGATCAATGCTTGTTAACCTTAGTGGTGAACAAGTTTACCGTCCAGGTCTCGATAGTGCCGTCAGCAGCCCATCCTCCCTTAATGATAGGACTTACATCAACTATTTGCTCAAGCTTACCTATCTGTATGTACTGTTGTGCTCCCGACAGCTCATGTTGTGTATTGCTGAATTAATCCAAACTGTCCATGCAATCCTAGGCATAATACACGTTATCTTAGACCTTAAATAGTGCATATATGTGCTATAATAGGCCTAGGAACGTTTATGTTTGGTTTTCAGTTTTATTGTTAACCACTTGGGCTGGAAAGTCGGTAGAGCGTTGGTCTCTCTTCATGCATGGTCGTCGTTCAATCCCAACCGTCCAAGCGGTTGAGCACCATTCCTTCCCCCGGTCCCATCCCAAGTCCTCATCACTGGCCCCTTCAGAGTGCTATATAGTTGTAATAGCTTGGCGCTTCCATCTGATAATTCCCGCCCTCCCTCCCTCCTTCTTCTAGTTATCTTGAGATGATTTCGGGGATTAGCGTCATGGCGGCCCGGTCTTCGACCAGGCCTCCTTTTTTGTTACACACCCCCAGGAAGCAGCCCGTAACATCTGTCTAACTCCCAGGTACCTATCTACTGCTTGGCAAGAGGAGCATCAGGGTGAAAGAAACTCTGCCCATTTGTTTCCGCCTCCACCGGGAATCGAGCCCAGAACCTCAGGAGCACAAATCCGACGTGCTGTCCACTCAGCTGTCAGGCCTCCTCCGGAAATAACATTTATAGTAGAACATGTAAACATGTCAGTGTTTAACAACACACATCGGCACGTTCGATCAAGAAGTCGCTATCGTTAAGAAGGATGGCTTGACGTCAAGTGATCCTCTTCAAGAGGTCCCGAATGATACGACGCCTGGCGTGGTCATCGCCAGGGTCACTGGGAAGTAGATAATATTTTCCGTTTTCCGACATGATGTTCAGACGTCAGATACGGGTCCGGCGCCGGCTTGGCCAGGAGCTGCTGGCACTGGTGTGGCGGAGCTGGTGTGGCTCACGCTCCGCCGGTCATTGGAAGACGTTTCTTACTAGAATTTACCTGAAGACCACTATCTCTCCAGTGTCCTTGACAAAGACAAGACAAGAAGTCGACGGCTTATCAAAGATCCCCCATTTATCCTGGTAATTTTGTCTATTTGTATCTTAAATTGCAGCAATGTATTGACATTCACGGCTTCAGCGGCTAAGCGGTTCCATGGGTTTATAACCCTATGGTAGGAAAAACATTTCCTGTTTTTGTCCAACACTGTGGATGTTGAGCTTGAAAGTGTTGCTCTTTGTTCGTGTTACATCTGATATTTTGAAGAAGTGGTCTGGATAAATATCCTCTAAGTAGTTCAATATTTTTAAATTACGAGGAGGTCAGCCCTGGCATGTCTGGTGTTAGTGTTATTAGTCTCACGTCCTAAACTGCTCCTGGTGTGAGAGTTGACTTAGTTCAGGCATGATTTTTGTCTCCCGGTGTTGAACTTTCTCAAAAGCAGATTTGTCTGGCTGAAGATGAGGTCTCCATGCTTGGATGCAATAATTCAAGTGGGGGAGCACCAGAGATTTATGCAGTTGAATAACTACCTCCTTTTCCCTGAAAGAAAAGTTCTGTCTGACTATTCCTAAAATTTGGTTGGGAATTTTTACTGCTGCTCCCACTTGTGAAACTTTCAATATCATGTGGATTCTGATTCCATGGTCATTTTCTTCGCCAATCTATTGCATGTGTTGTGATGTGCATTCTTATGCAGCACATGCAAGGTCCTGCATTTTTTATATTAAAAAGCATCTGCCAATCTTATTGAACTTGAAATTTCTGAATAATTTTCATCTCAAACGGTTCGGGCTGGAACCGATCTTGGCGGTCTCCCCTCCCCCCCTTCCCCAAAGTGAAGCATTTTGAGAAATTCATATAGGTATAGGTAGTAAGGAAGTACATAGGTAGTAAGCGAGGCATTTGGGCAATGTTTTGCAGCTGGGTTGTCATGAAACAATTTGTCCACTCGTATAATACATTGCATTTTGATATTAAAATCCTCAACGGACAAAATATGATGTATTGCAAAACATATCTGCACTCAAAAATTCACGTTTTTTATATATATGAGTCATCGGTCAGGTTAGGCTCGAGCAATTTAGTAAATTTGCGTAACCTCGGTTTATATTCATTCCACCCAGCGGTAGACCCCAAAGACGTATTCATCAATGTTAACATGCTGTTAATTCAGAATAGTAATTTTCTCAAATATAAATTAATATTAAATTTTAGCGTATTGTGAATATTTAGGCATTGGCTAGGTTTGGTTAGGTAATTCAGTTCTGTTGGCGATTATTTGTAATTGTAGTACGTGGGTGAGGATTTTCAGCGTTGTGGTTCAAACAAAAGTCGTCAGCGAAGCATTGTTCAAGAAACGTTCAAACGTCATCAGTTGTGAGTCGTGTGTTAATCGATTTTCATTCACAAACAGGGGGTTTGGCGGGTGCATGGAATCACTTATGGCTTTAGTTTATGAGGATGAGCTAGGTTATGAGGACGGGCTGAATTTTTGAGTCGTGGGAACTGGAGACGACGGGCTGTGAGGAAAGACAACGAGGTTTCGAGCGGGTTGGTGGTTGGGTTGGCTCGAGGATGGAGGCTCGAGAAGCGGACCTTCTGAACCCTCTACTCGCGCGGGTCACATCATTAGGTAGTTTGTTATACATAGTGACGGACGTGCGCCGGGACACATGTAAACCAAGCAGTGTATACCATTTCTAGGGGTATACACAGTGAGTTTCCTTTAGTCCTATGTTCAGGGTTAAAGTGTACTTGCTGGTGGTTGTGGTGGCCTTAATTTTGGTGGCCAAACAGCTGTGGTGGCCTTAATAACTCCTCCAGAGCCGGATAGGCCATAAGCTAACCGCCAACTTAGTGAAGTGAGTGTTGTGTGTGACGAAATATTGTTAGGGTTATTGAAGAACAAAATAAACACGTGTTCGGGCAGAGGGAGTTAATAGGGACGGGATGATGACGTGTTATTCCTGAACAATTCTTGTGTTACAAGTGGCGCGTGAACTTTGATCCCTCATTCCTTGTCTTGCTTGATAATAAAGTGCTCAATGTGGTTATGACTGGACAAGACACGATATAAGTATAATTTAATTACTTGTTTCTTGTCTTCCAAGTTCTTTAAATGTCACATGTGTATTGTAAGTGAAAAGTTAAGTAAGACATCAAGGAAGACTGTCATTATTATTTGATGTTGTTGGCATGAAAGTGTTCAGTGTTGGGTACAAAATACCTGTCGTAAACAGGCCAATTTTCTCGTGGCAAAGTTACGGAGCTCCAGTTGGTCGTCCAGTGTTTAGTATTTAAGACGTCTTGAAAGATTCGTGAATGTTACCCAATATATCCTGAGTGAAACTATCAAGTTTTTGTATGTGTGAGTGTCGCGGGCAGTGTCTTGTCGACCACACCTGTCTGTCATCGCTATATCCCAGGGCCCATGACGTCACTAGACCCCAGGGCCCATGACGTCACTAGACCCCAGGGCCCATGACGTCACTAGACCCCAGGGTCCATGACGTCACTAGACCCCAGGGCCCGTGACCTCCCAAGACCCCAGGGCCCATGACCTCCCAAGACCCCAGGGCCCATGACGTCACTAGACCCCAGGGCCCATGACCTCCCAAGACCCCAGGGCCCATGACCTCCCAAGACCCCAGGGCCCATGACCTCCCTAGACCCCAGGGCCCATGACCTCCCTAGACCCCAGGGCCCATGACCTCCCTAGACCCCAGGGCCCATGACCTCCCTAGACCCCAGGGCCCATGACCTCCCTAGACCCCAGGGCCCATGACCTCCCTAGACCCCAGGGGCCCATGACCTCCCTAGACCCCAGGGCCCATGACCTCCCTAGACCCCAGGGCCCATGACCTCCCTAGACCCCAGGGCCCATGACCTCCCTAGACCCCAGGGGCCATGACCTCCCTAGACCCCAGGGCCCATGACCTCCCCAGACCTTAGGGCCCTCGTCTGACGTCACTAGACCTTAGGGCCCTCGTCTGACGTCACTAGACCTTAGGGCCCTCGTCTGACGTCACTAGACCCCAGGGCCCTCGTCTGACGTCACTAGACCTTAGGGCCCTCGCCTGACGTCACTAGACGCCAGGGCCCTCGCCTGACGTCACTAGACCCCAGGGCCCTCGCCTGACGTCACTAGACCCCAGGGCCCTCGCCTGACGTCACTAGACCCCAGGGCCCTCGCCTGACGTCACTAGACCCCAGGGCCCTCGCCTGACGTCACTAGACCCCAGGGCCCTCGCCTGACGTCACTAGACCCCAGGGCCCTCGCCTGACGTCACTAGACCCCAGGGCCCTCGCCTGACGTCACTCGACCCCAGGGCCCTCGTCTGACGTCACTCGACCCCAGGGCCTCGCCTGACGTCACTAGACCCCAGGGCCGTCGCCTGACGTCACTAGACCCCAGGGCCGTCGCCTGACGTCACTAGACCCCAGGCCCTCGCCTGACGTCACTAGACCCAGGGCCCTCGCCTGACGTCACTAGACCCCAGGGCCCTCGTCTGACGTCACTAGACCCCAGGGCCCTCGTCTGACGTCACTAGACCCCAGGGCCCTCGTCTGACGTCACTAGACCCCAGGGCCCTCGCCTGACGTCACTAGACCCCAGGGCCCATGACGTCACTAGACAAGGTACTAATCGTCCTTCAAGCAAGGTAGGCATAACCTCGATCCTAAAGTGTCACTAGAGCTGCTAATGTACATATGGATCAAAAGGTAATAATTAATATTGGTATTGAATTATAATTGCTTGAGTTAGTGTTACGGAAACTTACGACTAATGTTTCTTACAACTAATTAACTTCCTTGTTCTTACAGGTAAGTACACCCGAACAGCTCCTCGAGGGACAAAATTCTTCTGAATCTAAGGTACGTTCCCATTTCCTTGTTCCACAAATCTGTTTAAATTAAAAGACTAAACACACAATAACACAATTTTGGTTAGGTACCAAATTCCTTCATTGATTACAGGCTCTAAAGTCCCNGGCAGAGAAAGCATTCACCGACATAAAACACAAACTGGTGGAATTCACCTTACTCGCCCACCCAGTGTCTGACGCTCCCACCAATCTCTCTACCGACGCTTCAAACACAGCAATTGGTGCTGTACTACAACAGCTCAATGAAGGAGAATGGCGCCCAATTGCATTCTTTTCAGCGCGCCTGTCACCCACTGAAGAGAAGTACAGCACTTTTGATAGGGAACTGCTCGCCATCTACTCAGCCATACAACATTTCTGGCACTTTCTCGAGGGGCAGAACTTCCACATCCTCACAGACCACAAACCTCTCACTTATGCACTGGCGGCCAAGGGTGATGCTCACTCTCCTCGAGTAGCCAACCACCTGGGATTTATCTCCCAATTTACCTCGGATATCCGCCATGTCAAACGAACTAATAATGTCATAGCCGATGCACTGTCTCGACCCACCATAAACCACGTCGTGACAAACCCAGCTCAGGTGGACTATTGTGTAATCAGTAAGGCCCAACGGGAAGACCCTGATCTGTAGCAATTACGAACATCTGACATAGCTCTCCGGTTCATCGAGATTCCCATGGAAGGTGGCGGAAGTATAATCTGTGACACCTCACGGACGGGAGCACTTAGGCCCTACATTCCTGCTCAGTTTCGCTGGAAAACGTTCTCTGTATTTCACTCCCTAGCACACCCAGGAGTACGTGCTTCCCAGAAACTACTAACGGAGCGTGTCGTATGGCCAGGAATCAATGCTGATGTTCGACGATGGACTCGCTCATGTCTCCAGTGCCAGCGAGCGAAAACACATCGTCACACAAAGAGTCCGCTTCAACAGTTCCCATTACCTTCTGACCGTTTCGAGGTGGTGCATGTAGACATCGTTGGACCATTACCGTCGGCAAGAGGATATTCTTATCTACTCACCTGCATCGATCGATTCTCCAGGTGGCCGGAAGCAATCCCATTAATCAACATCTCCGCTGAATCAGTAGTCCAGGCTTTCCTCTCTGGATGGGTCGCCCGTTTTGGCAGCCACTCTGTCATCATCACCGACCAAGGACGACAGTTCGAATCACATCTATGGAAGGAACTTATGGAATTCCTCGGCACCATACACAACCGAACCACAGCATACCACCCTGAGTCGAACGGAATGGTAGAACGCTTTCATAGACAACTAAAAGCTGCCCTAAGAGCTCAAGCACGCCCTGATGATTGGATCGACAACCTTCCATTAGTCTTGCTTGGCATTCGTTCGGCCACGAAGGAGAGCAGTGGATTCTCGGTAGCAGACTTAGTATACGGATCTAGCCTGCGGCTTCCGGGCGAATTCTTAACCCCGACGCCACTCATCACACCCCCAGACCCCACTTTTGTCCAGAAATTACGGGCGGCCATGACAAGCATTCGGCCTACACCACCACGCCAACCGACAACTCGTGCTACATATGTGCCTCATGAGCTCGACACAACTGAACACGTGTTTGTAAGAATCGACGCCCTCTACAGTCACCTTACGAAGGACCATTTAAAGTGGTTTCTCGAACACCGAAGTTCTTCACCAAAGTGCTGGTCCAGTTGCCTGGACATCCTCAGCAGGTGTGTTCTTGCTAGTGCTGGGTGTTGGTCCTGTTGCCTGGGCATCCTCAGAAGGTGAGTCCTTGCTAGTGCTGGGTGCTGGTCCAGTTGCCTGGACATCATGGTTACACAGATTTCGCAAAAGCTTTTGATAAATGTGACCATGGTGTTATTGCCCATAAAATGCGCTCAAAAGGAATTACCGGAAAAGTAGGCAGATGGATCTACAATTTCCTGACCAACAGAACCCAATGTGTAATAGTCAACAAAATAAAATCCAACCCGTCAACCGTTAAGAGCTCAGTCCCCCAGGGTACTGTGCTTGCTCCAGTACTTTTTCTCATCCTCATATCGGACATAGACAAGAACACAACCTATAGCACTGTATCATCCTTTGCAGATGACACTAGGATCTTCATGAGAGTAGGCAACATAGAGGACACGGCGAACCTCCAGTCAGATGTAGATCAGGTCTTTCTATGGGCTACAGAAAATAATATGGTGTTTAACGAAGACAAGTTCCAGCTCATGCGCTATGGAAAAAATGAAAATATAAAAACGGAAACCACGTACAAAACTCAGGCAAATCATAACATAGAACGAAAAGGCAATGTAAAGGATCTGGGTGTACTCATGTCGGAAGACCTTACCTTTAAAGAACACAATAAAGTAGCCATCACAACTGCAAGAAAAATGACAGGTTGGATAACAAGAACTTTTCACACTAGAGATGCTATACCGATGATGACACTTTTCAAAACGCTTGTGCTCTCTAGAGTGGAGTACTGCTGCACAATGACAGCCCCTTTCACTGCTGGTGAAATTGCTGACCTGGAGAGCGTGCAGAGGTCCTTTACTGCTAGAATCCACTCGGTAAAACATCTAAACTATTGGGACCGACTTAAGAGCCTAAATCTGTATTCCCTTGAGCGCAGGCGGGAGAGATACATAATAATTTACACGTGGAAAATATTAGAGGGGCTGGTCCCAAACCTGCACACAGAAATAACATCACATGAGACCAGAAGACATGGCAGGATGTGCAGAATACCCCCGTTGAAAAGCAGAGGTGCAACTGGTACTCTGAGAGAGAACTCTATCAACATCAGAGGCCCGAGACTGTTCAACACGCTTCCACTTCACATAAGGGACATAACTGGCAAACCCCTCACAGTGTTCAAGAGAGAACTGGATAAGCACCTCCAAAGGATACCTGATCAACCAGGCTGTGACTCATACGTCAGGCTGCGAGCAGCCGCGTCCAACAGCCTGGTTGATCAGTCCAGCAACCAGGAGGCCTGGTCGATGACCGGGCCGCGGGGACAATAAGCCCCGGAAGCACCTCAAGGTATCCTCAGCAGGTGAGTCCTTGTTAGTGCTGGGTGCTGGTCCTGTAGGCCTACTGTGAAACCGTACCAAAAACTTTTGAATCTTAGTTTGTTTCTTTGTTGTGAGCTTCATTATAATATCTTTTATGTCCTTTAGGTGCAGGTAATAATCTGTCAGCTCTTCATTATCAGTTACAGCAACCAAATCAAGCAAATCATTAACCTTTTGCAATGATGCAGCATATGGAATAGATAACACACTGTCATCTTCCTCTTCCACATGCTCATCATTATTACCAGTAACTGACTAGATAATCTCATCATCAGCTAATTCACCATATCCTGGATCATCACCATCACTATCTAACCACGCATTCACATCAGAAAGTTGCACATCTTCCTCACCTGCATCTCTGAAGTCTCAAAAAGCACATTATCAAAGCCCTCAAAATCATTGAAATCTTTGTCTTCATTCTAACCAGTACCGGACTTAGAATTTTATTCCATGCATTCTATAATGTGGTGACCTTCAACTTGCTCCATTCTTTGGCCTAGTTGTAAATTGCGCCCTTACTTGAATATTTCTTGAAGTTTTCTATTGTTCTACTAACCTTTGTATCCTTATTAGTCACTGTGCTGCTCGGGCTCAAAATATGGCCCCCCCCCTCCTGTGCGCAGGAAATAAATTCTTGGCAATTTTTTTTTCTCTTCTAATACAGTACTGTATTGTTAAATAAAGTCTCTGGTCACGGGAAACTAAAAATAATATTGTATGTAATTACCTAAGTGTAGTTACAGGATGAGAGCTACGCTCGTGGTGTCCCGTCTTCCCAGCACTCTTTGTCCATATAACGCTTTGAAACTACAGTACTGACGGTCTTGCCCTCCACCACCTTCTCCCCTAACTTGTTCCAACCGTCTACCACCGTGATGGAGCTGGGAAGGTGAGCAAATTATGGGCACTAGGCGATGGAGCGCTCTGGGTTCATCGCTATGCTCAAAATTATGGGGCTTATATATGTGACATATATATTATATACTACGATCAATCAAACAGTGCTTTTGCTGTTATTACACAATATTCACACATTGTATATTCCCATCTACATATGTGTTCACCATACGA
>WNGS01000690.1:11409564-11420595 GCA_020271785.1 Procambarus virginalis | reverse complement strand
CTGTACCTTCTTTCAGTATCCACGGTGAGATTCTATCAGGCCGAAAAGCCTTGGTCACATTCAACCCACAGATTTCTTTTAACCTCCTCTCTAGTGAGGTCAAATTCCTACAAGATTGCTTGGTTTGCCTCCACATTTAGTGCAGGGACTTCTCTTTGTTCTTTTGTGAAGACCTCCTGGAATCTCTTGTTGAGTTCTTCACACACCTCCCTGTCGTTCTCTGTATATCAGTTCTCCCCTTTTCTCAGTTTCATCACTTGTTCTTCACTTGTTCCTTCTGGTCCTCTGGTATCTCCGCTGCTCTCTGGGTGTTCTGTTGTTCCTGTAGTTTCTCCATGTTCTTTTTACTCACTTGCTTTGCTGCCGCCACTTCCTGATTGCACCATTGATTATTCTGTGCTTTTCACTTTTCTCTTTTTGGAACGGGATAAACCGGTCTGCAATTTCCTATCACTTCTGGGTGACATAATCCATCATATCCTGTACAGTCTTTTCTCTGAGTTCTGTTTCCCTGGTATTCCATTAGGAAATTTCTCCATCTCGTCATATTTTCCTCTTCGGTAGTAGTCTTTTCCCTTCAAATCTGATCCTCGGATAGGTTATCCCTACCTCTACCAGATACTCAAATGTCGATACTCTGTGGTAACTCATTCCTATTGGGGCTTCAAATTTTACTTCCCATATTTCTGAATCATTCAAGGTGATGTTCGCGTGTGTGTGTGTGTGTGTGTGTGTGTGTGTGTGTGTGTGTGTGTGTGTGTGTGTGTGTGTGTGTGTGTGTGTGTGTGTGTGCTCACCTATTTGTGCTTGCAGGATCGAGCATTGACTCTTGGATCCCGCCTTTCGAGCCATCGGTTATTTACAGCAATGACTTCTCTCCCATTTCCCTATCACACCTAGTTTTAAAATTATGAATAAAGTTTGCTTCCACAACCTTCTCCTTAAGTGCATTCGATTTTTCCACTACTCTCACGATTAAGGAAAACTTCCTAACATCTCTGTGACTCATCTGTGGCAAGAGCAAAGGTGCCATAGGCACAATCAGAGAACATTGTATAAACATCAGAGGTCCACGGTTGTTTAACACCTTCCCAGCGAGCATAAGAAATATTGCCGAAAAAACTGTGGACATCTTCAAGAGGAAACTAGATTGTTTCCTCTAAGGAGTACCGGACTAACTAGGCTGTGGTGGTTATGTGGCCCTGCGGACCGCTCCAAGCAACATCCTAGTGGACTGTTGCTTGGTATTTGTTGTTACCAGCTTTATAATCACTGCAAATTGACTTTAACATGGATATTGATCAAGAATAGTCAATCCATGACGAAAGCTGTGAAACACGTATGAGGGGAAAAGTTATCGAGTGTTCATCAGTATTTTAAAAGTGAGACTTGTTTGTTCTTGTATGCAAATACTGTATCCGTTTACAACATTTTATTGTGAACAATTTGATACCAAATTGATCATTGTAGCACGAAAATTGAGGTGAGAAAGTGGAAGAGTATAAACATTGGAGTATTTATACACCTCTCACAAGTCGAGCCTGGCCTCGGGCCGGGCTTGGGAAGTAGAACCAGAACCCCCATCAACCAAACAGGTATCAATCAACCAATCAACCAACCATCTGAATTTCCAGCTTCCACCCATGTCCCCTCGTTCTGTTACTATTCCAACTGAACATTTTGTCTATTTCCCCTCTGTCAATCCCACTAAGTATTTTATATGTTAATGTCATATCCCCCTTCTCCCTTCTTTTTTATAGTACCGTAAGGCTCAACTTCTTCAGGCGCTCTTCATACCCCATCCCTCGTAACGCTGGGACGAGTCTTGTTGCAAACTTCTGCACCTTTCCAGTTTTCTCATGTGTTTCTTCACGTGGGGACTCCATGATGGGGCGGCATACTCCAAGACTGGCCTCACGTCGGCAGTGTAAAGCACCCTAAAAGCCTCCTTACTTATGTTTCTGAATGATTTTCTAACTTTTGCCAGTGTGGAGTATGCTGCTATCGATATCCTATTTATATGTGCCTCAGGAGATAGATTAGATGTTACATCAACATGCAGGTCTCTTTCTCGAGTCGTCACAGGTAGGCAGTTCCCTTTCATTATGTACTGTCCCTTTGGTCTTCTGTCACCTAATCCCCTTGCCATAACCTTACATTTGCTAAGTGTTGAACTCCAGTAGCCATTTCTCTAACCATCTCTGTAACCTGTTCAAGTCAGGAGGATCCTGCAATCCTCATTTGTCACATCTCTTCTCATCAACTTTGCCTCATCCGCGAACATCGACATTGTTACGACTCTGAGTTCCTTAGATGGAACCAGAGGTCAATTTGAGCTCTAAATAATTACTCTACATTAATTCATAGAATTGGATCATGTAAGAAGGATATTTAATTACCATAATATTTATATCAGGGCTCCTTACAAACCGGGAGTATGCCTTATTCCCGTCGCCCTTGCCAAACGTAAGATGAATCTTGTTTCTCACAGAGCATTCAAACTGAACTTGTTGTTGATTAATTATTACGTTGAACTAATTATTAACTATCCTTAGAACTAGTAAAGTAAACAGTATTGTACGTCGGTGAAGATTTGCAATGTTTATAAGCTGCACGATCAGCTGGTTATCTTCACGGCAACAACAACTGGAGAGAGCTCAGACTGCAGGCTCCCTCGTCCTTCTCTGTTTGGGCTGTGGTTGAGACAACATCTTCCTGTGGGGCTCTGCCTCCATTCTCCTCCTCCTTCTCCCTTTCCCTTACCTTAAGCTTCCATAACCATTAAGATAAGTTCAAACCTGTATTACCTTGCTACTAGCTAGGCTTGTGAGATTTGTGTAGATATTGTGTAGTATAAGCCAGTGTTTTGGGCATCCCTAAGTGTTTGTGTTGTGATAGGGTACCACGTGGGACTCACTATCCCAAGCTGCTTCAAGCTTTAAAGTTCTTTACAAGTAGACTTTACCCTAGCTTGTCGTAATTGGAAAACCTTGTATCCTGCTTATGTGGACCAAGGCTTTTATCATAAGATAGTGTGGTAAATTAGTTATTGTTGCTGTTGTTAATGTATATGGGGGGTTGTTAAGAGGGTTTAATAATAAGTTAGTTTTAAAGGAGTATCCATTCTTCCTGTGTAGGGGATCAGTGATTATCTGCTAGACTGACATATTTCTTTAAAGCCAAATATTGAATACTGTTTTATGTTTTTATTGGAGGCCGGGCCTATCTGATCTTCACTAATTTTGATACATCCTGATTCTAGCTGTTGGCCCTTCTCCTTTAATACTCCATACCCCCCATAGCAAACAGTAAGCAATTTCTTAACAAGTGGTTGGCCTGTCCGGAAGGAACCTTTGAATTGTAAAAAAATAGATTTTTCAGTGCCAAAACTAAAATTCTTGTTTTCTCAAACAGTAAGCAAATTCTTAACAGACATGTAGGATTCTACTCCTGTAAACATGTCATTAACGTATATCAGAAATAGAATTGGTCCCAGCACTGATCCCTGAGGTACTCCACTCGTTATTGTTCGCCAGTCCGACTTCTGGCCCCTTACCGTAACTCTCTGGCTCCTTCCTGTTAGGTAGTTCCTTACCCATGCTAGGGCCTTTCCTCTTACTCCCGCCTGCCTCACAATTTTGAATAGTAGTCTCATGTGTGGTACTGTATCAAAGGGTTTTTGGCAATCCAGAAATATTCGGTCTGCCCAACCTTCTCTGTTCTACTGTAGCGAGTAGATTATCCCAATAATATACTCGCTCCAAATGCATTGTTAATATTCCTGTCAACCTTTGGAGATGAATGAGGTGAGGTGTTGCCCCGAGCAACCCGGTGAGGTGTTGCCCAAGCATATAAGCGGCAGAAATAGCAAATAGTAACCAGTCTACTTTCAAGTGTGGTCTAGAGCAGACACTTGCCAGATACTGTACCGGCGCTCAGTACGCTCTCCCACATAGAGCTCTGCGATTCCGGCCTCACTCAGCTCTGCTCTGCTCCAGGCTTCGTCTCAACGTCTACGACACTGCTGTATCCAGGACTACTAAATATATATGAAACACTAAACACTGTGTATTTAATCAACCCAACAACGTAACATAAACGTACGTTACATTGGTGACCCAGTGAGTGAAAAGAACACCTAGTCACAAACTAGATCTTCGACATGAATTTATCTACCAGGTTTCCAGCATACAACGCAGATGAACCAGAATTTTGGTTCATACAGATGGAGGCTATTTTCGACCACCACGAAATTACGACTGAGAAAGCCCGATATGCCTGTACCCTGCCAACACTTCCCTCGGAGGCTATGCACACTGCCTCGGCTATCATCACCGCACCATCACCAGATGCCAGGACGTACACCGCATTGAAGGCCGCTCTTCTACAGGCAGTGATGAAACGCCGAATTCAACAAAGGGATCAACTCCTCACTGACAAAAAATTAGCAGACAAAACACCAGCCCAGCTTCTGCGGCATATTCAGTATGTGATGCATACTGCAACTGGCCCAGCCCCCAGCGAGATTGTGAGATCACTCTGGATACAACTCTGTCCAAAACACATTCAACCGGCCCTATTCAGTATGGCTGACGACACGCCATTAGCCCAGCTGGCTACACTGGCAGACCGGCTTCATACAACGTCTAATAATGCTACGCTGTCCCACCTCAGTGATACACAGCAGACTACAGACACCCACCAACTCGACGTCAGCCAGAACCGGCGTTTCTTCCGCCCAGGGAGGACGTACCAAGCGAATCCAGTATCAGGATCTAGGCGACAGCGAGAACACCGAGGAGAGCTTTGTATTTATCACCAGAGGTTCGGACACCAAGCCCACAACTGTAGGGCTCCGTGTTCCTGGTCGGGAAACTACTTCGGCGGGGACTGTTAACGGCCAGTAACCCCGCCATTTCAAACACTACACTGCTCTACATATCTGACATCATAACCAAACGCCGTTTCCTCGTTGACACAGGTGCAGCAGCTAGTGTGGTGCCTCCCCCACTGGTCAAACCGAGCCGCACTCCTGGTTTGGACTTACGGGCTGCCAATGGTACGTCCGTCCGTACGTATGGGACCTGCACCCTGGTTCTCGATTTCGCCTCTCTGGGTCACTTTACGTGAACTTTCCTCATAGCGGATGTGGAACAACCCATTCTTGGATGGGATTTCCTGCAACACCATCGACTTATTGTGGATACCACAGGTGCAGTACTTCGAGCCTCCCCTAGTACCTCTACACAGGTTAACACCGTCACCCCAGTCGCATCTACGGAACTTCAAGCACTCATGGATGAATTCAAAGATGTGACCCAACCCGCCAGCCCTCGTCCAGAAGTGCAACATACGATTACGCATCACATTACTACAACAGGAGCACCTACCTTCGCCAGACCACGCCGCCTGGCACCGGAACGATTGGCGGTAGCACGTGCTGAATTCAACAAGCTACAGGAGGCAGGAATAATCCGCCCTTCGAACAGTCCATGGGCTTCACCTCTCCATATGATCCCGAAAACAGCCCCAGGGGAATGGCGCCCTTGCGGGGACTACAGGGCTCTCAATGTTCGTACTCGGTCGGATCGCTACCCAATACCCCACATCCAGGATTTCTCACAGGGATTGAGCAACGCAACCGTTTTTTTCGAAAATTGACCTTGTGCGGGCATTTCACCGGATCCCTGTGTAACCGGCAGACATTCCAAAAACAGCGATCACAACACCTTTTGGACTGTTTGAATTCGTCCGGATGCCTTTTGGTCTACGGAATGCAGCCCAGACATTCCAACGCTTCATCGACCAAGTAGTTAAGGACCTGCATTTTTGCTACGCCTACATTGACGATCTGCTGGTGGCCAGTACATCACCCACAGAACATCTGCTACACCTCCGACTCCTTCTCACCCGTCTGCGCAACTTCGGCTTGCAGCTCAACTCCGAGAAGTGTATTTTCCATGTTCCAGAGCTGGATTTCTTGGGGCACCATGTGTCAGCAGCAGGGGTCCAACCACTAACCCCTTAACTGCGTTGCCTCCAAATATGACACCCCCGTGGTGCGCAGGAAATAAATTCTCTGGAAAAAATTCTTTTTTCTTTTTAAAGTGTCAAAAACCCTTCCCTCAGTATGGGTATGTAAAAAAAAGGTCGAAATTGTACTTACTTTGGCTGCTATGGGGTCCGTAAGTTGGGGCGTGACGTCATCATTCCCCGTGCTCCCGTGCCGTAAGCTCCCGGGGCGGGTGGGGCGCTCGCGGCGGGGCGCGCGAGTTGCCGCGAATATATTTTCGTTCAATTTTTTCGCACAGTTCCAAATACATTTTATTTGTTTTTACGTGCTAATCCTATGTATAGTGAACACGTACACTATATTATGGCAGTAAAACATCCGTACTGTCCGAAGACACTGTGTTACGTGCATGACACTTGTGTACACATTTGCAGCACATATTTACTATGTATCATGCTAATTTATGTATATATACAATCTATTTACACACTATACACTGTCACACACTATAGACATTCACCATCAACACACTCAGAACACTGCGAGTGAGAGCTGCCACACCCAGCCAGCCCTCCCTCACTTCTCCAACATTGTATTCGCCAACTTTGCCCCCTCCCATCATACAGTTATTCATACCAATGTTTCATGTTCATTTATGTATATTTACAACATATGTACACACTATACACTGTCACACACCATATACATTTACCATCAACACATTCAGAACATCGCGTAGCAGCTGCTTCGCCAATAGGAGCTGCCTCATATGGGCCAATAGGAGCTGCCTCATATGGGCCAATAGCAGCTGCCTCATATGGGCCAATAGCAGCTGCCTCGTATATGCCAATAGCAGCTGCCTCGTATGGGCCAATAGGAGCATTTGGCCATGAACACATTCAGAACACCTCGAGTGAAAGCAGCCACACCCAGCCAGTCTCCCTCACTCCAACATCTTACTCGCCAACATTGCTCCTCCCACCATACTGTTATAGTTCTTATTGCACATGTTCTATATACCTATCTACATGTTTTATTTACCAGAACTATGCAAGTAAGCCGGTATTGTGTCCAAACAGTACAGTGGCCACCATACACTGCATGAAAAATCACAAAGCAGACGACGCTACGATTACGTCACATCCCTCACCAAAATAGCTCCTCTAAACATTCTCCTGTTGCTGTTCTTACACTATATACACACTATATATACCCATGTACACATGTTTTGCCCATAGCGAACCACTTAGCTAGTATGGTGAGCAAAACAAGAGTGGCAGCCACACACACACACACACACACACAATGAGGCTACCTCAATTCTCGCCCTCCCTCCCTCACCAAAATTCCTCCTTCCACAATACTACGCACAACGCTAATTATAACCACAATCTTGGTCACTAATTCCTGTAAATGAATAATTGACCATACGTTTATTTTGAAATGGAACCTAAGAAATCATTTGAAGATTCCTAGATGGACGAAATAATGCTGTGGTGCTGTGGCAAGCGCTATGAACATCGTGACCAGCATTGAATCACTGATATTTGAACATTGTACCCAGTCATTATCACACTCAGGCTCTTCTATAATACTATCATGGCTAAATAATACAAGTTATATATAAATTTTGACATTATTAGGCGATGCTGTGGTCACACGCTGAACAGCAGTGCTGTGCGCTCATGCTGCGAGCGCCAGCCTTGGTTGCTCACTCACTACTGAGGCTCCCACACCCGGGAATGTGGACCACGATTTTTTTTAAAGATGGCGTCTGTTTACAAGAGCCCTGAGGAAGCTGATGTGAACCCCATGTAGCCGCGGGAGTTTTGAATGGAACGTGAAAAATACAAATACCCAGAGGCGCGTTGCGCAAACCAGACGCGAGCCTGCAGGCGCGTTGCGCAGTTTAAGGGCTAGAGAAGAAAATCGAGGCAACCAAGGAATTCCCGCGCCCATCCACTCCAAAGAAGTTGCAAGAATTTCTTGGCGTGGTGAATTTTTATCATCGATTCATCCCACATTGTTCGGACATCTTGCGACACTTGTACGACCTCATACGTGGTCGGAAACTCACGTCCCGTCTTCCGTTGGAGTGGACTCCCCAGGCAGAGACAGCATTCACCGACATAAAACACAAACTGGCGGAATTCACCTTACTCGCACACCCAGTGTCTGACGCTCCCACCAATCTCTCTACCGACGCTTCAAACACAGCAATTGGTGCTGTACTACAACAGCTCATTGAAGGAGAATGGCGCCCAATTGCATTCTTTTCAGCGCGCCTGTCACCCACTGAAGAGAAGTACAGCATTTTTGATAGGGAACTGCTCGCCATCTACTCAGCCATACAACATTTCCGGCACTTTCTCGAGGGGCGGAACTTCCACATCCTCACAGACCACAAACCTCTCACTTATGCACTGGCGGCCAAGGGTGATGCTCACTCTCCTCGAGTAGCCAACTACCTGGGATTTATCTCCAAATTTACCTCGGATATCCGCCATGCCAAAGGAACTAATAATGTCATAACCGATGCACTGTCTCGACCCACCATAAACCACGTCGTGACAAACCCAGCTCAGGTGGACTATTGTGTAATCAGTAAGGCCCAACGGGAAGACCCTGGTCTGCAGCAATTACGAACATCTGACAGCTCTCCGGTTCATCGAGATTCCCATGGAAGGTGGCGGAAGTATAATCTGTGACACCTCACGGACGGGAGCACTTAGGCCCTACATTCCTGCTCAGTTTCGCTGGAAAACGTTCTCTGTATTTCACTCCCTAGCACACCCAGGAGTACGTGCTTCCCAGAAACTACTAACGGAGCGTGTCGTATGGCCAGGAATCAATGCTGATGTTCGACGATGGACTCGCTCATGTCTCCAGTGCCAGCGAGCGAAAACACATCGTCACACAAAGAGTCCGCTTCAACAGTTCCCGTTACCTTCTGACCGTTTCGAGGTGGTGCATGTAGACATCGTTGGACCATTACCGTCGGCAAGAGGATATTCTTATCTACTCACCTGCATCGATCGATTCTCCAGATGGCCGGAAGCAATCCCATTAATCAACATCTCAGCTGAATCAGTAGTCCAGGCTTTCCTCTCTGGATGGGTCGCCCGTTTTGGTAGCCCCTCTGTCATCATCACCGACCAAGGACGACAGTTCGAATCATATCTATGGAAGGAACTTATGGAATTCCTCGGCACCATACACAACCAAACCACAGCATACCACCCTGAGTCGAACGGAATGGTAGAACGCTTTCATAGACAACTAAAAGCTGCCCTAAGAGCTCAAGCACGCCCTGATGATTGGATCGACAACCTTCCATTAGTCTTGCTTGGCATTCGTTCGGCCACGAAGGAGGGCAGTGGATTCTCGGTAGCAGACTTAGTATACGGATCTAGCCTGCGGCTTCCGGGCGAATTCTTAACCCCGACGCCACTCATCACACTCCCAGACCCCACTTTTGTCCAGAAATTACGGGCGGCCATGACAAGCATTCGGCCTACACCACCACGCCAACCGACAACTCGTGCTACATATGTGCCTCATGAGCTCCACACAACTGAACACGTGTTTGTAAGAGTCGACGCTGTTCGACACCCTCTACAGTCACCTTACGAAGGACCATTTAAAGTGGTTTCTCGAACACCGAAGTTCTTCACCATTGAACGCCGAGGACAGCAGGTAAACATCTCCATCGATCGCCTTAAACCAGCACACTGTGACGCTGCCCCAGACATCCCTCCAGAGGCACATCCGCCGACTACGCCGTTCACTTTTCGACCACAGTTACCAGCAGCACCGCCACCTACGACAACGGACGATCCTGTACGACCTCCCACCCTACACCCCCAGTTACCAACTGCACCACCACCTGATCCTACGACGACGGACGATCCAGTGCGACCTCCTACCCTACGACCCCAGTTAGATGACATCAGCGAAGAGGAGGAAGTTAACTTTGAGGGTTATACAACGCGAGCAGGGCGTACAATTCACCGACCAGCTAGGTTCCTTGATCAAGTATTTTTCCTTTCATCCCCTGGGAGGGGAGTTCTGTAGCGAGTAGATTATCCCAATAATATACTCGCTCCAAATGCATTGTTAATATTCCTGTCAACCTTTGGAGATGAATGAGGTGAGGTGTTGCCCCGAGCAACCCGGTGAGGTGTTGCCCAAGCATATAAGCGGCAGAAATAGCAAATAGTAACCAGTCTACTTTCAAGTGTGGTCTAGAGCAGACACTTGCGAGATACTGTACCGACGCTCAGTACGCTCTCCCACATAGAGCTCCGCGACTCCGGCCTCACTCAGCTCTCTGCTCTGCTCCAGGCTTCGTCTCAACGTCTACGACACTGCTGTATCCAGGACTACTAAATATATATGAAACACTAAACACTGTGTATTTAATCAACGCAGCAACGTAACATAAACGTACGTTACACTACCTTATCCCCATTATTTTATCATAGAATTCCAAAAGGTTTGTTAGGCAAGATTTCCTTTTCTAGAACTCATGTTGAAGCTTTTTTACAAACTTAATGTTCTCTAGGTGTGGATCCAGTCTTAGCCTAATTATTCTTTCAAGTATCTTACAGGGGGATGCTTGTCAGTGATACAGGTATATAGTAAAGTGCATCCTCCCTATCCCCTTTCGTGAAAGTCGGTACGACATTTGCCCTCTTCCAGTGATTGGGCAATTCTCCTGACATAAGTGATTCATTAAAGATCCTTGCCAGAGGCACGCTGAGGTCATGCTCTGCCTCTTTTAGAATCAACGGTGATACTTTATCTGGTCCAAACGCTTTAGTTCCATCCAGTGTTGTCGACACTGGACCGTGTGTGTGTGTGTGTGTGTGTGTGTGTGTGTGTGTGTGAGGTCCAGGATTGGCTACATAAGGGATACAAGTTCTTGAAGATTCCTTTCACAAGTTTCTGAATCGGCAGTTCTTATGTTGGCCAGTCTAAACATTAGGAGCGAAAGAGAGTAAAGATGTGAGTTGGGT
>WNGS01000690.1:11386824-11398936 GCA_020271785.1 Procambarus virginalis | reverse complement strand
GGGGAATTGGCAGGCAATTTCCCAACTTCCACTAGGGGTAGAAGAGCGGACACAGCACACGACACCTCCTGCACACATGCTGGTAGTTATAATATACCGTGGGTATATATATATATTACTCGAGCGGGTACTGTGAGTACCACTCCCGGGTACTGTGAGTACCACTCCCGGTACTGTAGTACCACTCCCGGGTACCGTGAGTACCACTCCCGAGGTACCGTGCGTGGCCCGGTGTGTGAGTCTGTCTCCTTCATTAACTCAGCCCCCGTCTTCGGGAAGGTTCATCATAGCAGTGAAGGTTAAGAGACACTAGAGGAGAAATGTGTCATCTCATATCATAGGTAAATCATGCCTGTTATTTTGTTGTTAGTTAAGAGAAGGTCTTCAATACCAGGGAACATTCTGATGGAACATTAATTAGAAGCTGATTAACTGGGAGAGTCATGGACGCTTCAGCTGCCATATAGTTGTTGTGTGTGTGTGTGTACTCACCTAGCTGTACTTACCTAGTTGTGCTCGCGGGGGTTGAGCTCTGGCTCTTTGGTCCCTCTCAACTGTCAATCAACTGGTGTACAGGTTCCTGAGCCTACTGGGCTCTATCAATCTACATTTGAAACTATGTATGGAGTCAGCCTCCGCCCATCACTACTTAATGCATTCCATTTGTTTACTACTCTGACACTGAAAAAATCTAATGGCTCTGTGGCTCATCTGGGTACTAAGTTTCCACCTGTCCCCTTGTTCGTATTTCACCCGTGCTAAAGAGTTTGTCTTTGTCCACCTTGCCAATTCCCAGAGAACTTTGTAGGTGGTTATCATGTTTTCCCTTACTCTTCTGATTTCCAGGGACGTGAGGTTTAGCTCCTTTAGCCTTTCCTCGTAGCACATACCTCCCAGTTCCGGGACAAGTCTTCTGGCATACCTCTGAATCTTCTCTAACTTTGTCTTGTGTTTAACTAGGTATGACTCCAGGCTGGAGCTGCATTCTCCAGGATTGGTCTTACATAAGTGGTATACAGGGTCCTGAACGATTCCTTATACAAGTTTCTAAAGGCCTTATGTTGGCCAGTCTAGCATATGCCGCTAATGATATCCTTTTGATGTGGGCCTCTGGGAACAGATTCGGTGTGATATCAACCTCCAGATCTTTCTCTCAACTTGACTCTTGCAGGATATCCCCTCCCAGATGGTACATTGTATTCAGCCTTCTGTTCCCTTCGCCTAATTTCAATACTTTACACTTTCCTGAGTTCAACTTTAGCAGCCATTTTCTATACCATTCCACCAGTTTGTCCAGGTCGTCCTGTAGTCTCTGTCTATCTTCATCTGTTTTGGTTCTTCTCCTAATTTTTGCATCATCAGCAAACATTGAGAGGAATTGAGTCTATATCCTCAGGAAGGTCGTTTACATATATTAGAAACAGGATGGATCCACGTACAGAACCCGGTGGGACTCCGCTGGCGACATCTCGCCACTCTGATGTCTCCCCCTCTCACCGTTACTCGCTGTTTCCTGTTGCTTAGATACTCCCTTATCCACTGGAGCACCTTACCTTTTACTCCTGCCTAATGCTCCAACTTTTGTAACAGCTTTTTGTGAGGTACTGTGTCAAAGGCTTTTTGACAGTCCAAGAAAATGCTGTCTGCTCACCCTTCTCTTTCTTACCTAATTTGTGTTGCTTGGTCATAAAATTCTATTAAACCTGTAAGGTTATCTTGAGATATTTCGGGGCTTTAGTGTCCCCGCGGCCCTGTCCTCGACCAGGCCTCCATCCCCAGGAAGCAGCCTGTGACAGCTGACTAACTCCCAGGAACCTATTTACTGCTAGGTAATAGGGCATCAGGGTGAAAAAAAGTCTGCCCATTGTTTCTCGCCGGCGCCCAGGATCGAACCCGGGACCACAGAATCACGCGTCCAGTGTTCTGTCCGCTCAGCCGCCGTAAATCGTGAGGCACGATTTACCATCTCTGAACCCATGCTGGTGGTGAGTTACAAAGCTATTTCCCACCAGATGATTTACGAGCATTTTCCTCACGATCTTCTCCATTACCTTGCATGGTATTCAAGTTAGGGGAAACTGGCCTGTAGTTCAGTGCCTCTTGCCAGTCACCCTTTAGGTATATTGGGACTACATAGCTGTCTTCCAGCTTTCTGGTAGGTCAGCTGTTTCCAGTGACCTGTTCATCGTAGAGTGGCACACATAGTGCCTCTGCACCTTCTTCTAGTATCCACGGTGAGATTCTATCAGGCCCAACAGCTTTTATCACATTCAACTCCAACAGAGTCCTTTTGACCTCATCACTGGTGAGGTAAAATTCCTCCAAGGCTGCTTGGTTTTCCTCCTCATTTAGAGCAGGGACTTCTCCTTGTTCTTTTGCAAGTACCTCCTGTTGTCTCTTGTTGAGTTCTACACACACCTCCTTGTCATTTTCTGTGTATCCGTTCTCCCCTTTTCCCAATTTCATCACTTGTTCCTTCGCTGCTGTTTTTCCTCCTGATGTGGCTGTGGAGCAGCTTTGGTTGGGTCTTAGCTTTACTCGCAACGTCATTTTCATACTGTCTCTGTGTTTCTCTCCTCACTCTAAGGTACTCATTTCTGTCCCTCTGATATCTCTCCATGCTCTCTGGTGTTCTGTTATTCCTGCAGTTTTTCCATGTTCTTTCACTCAATTGCTTCGCTACCGTACATTCCCGATTGAACCATGGATTCTTCTGTTGCTTTCCATTTTTCTCTTATTGGGTCGGGATAAACCTGTCTGCAGCTTCCTGGCTCTTCTGGGTGACATAATCCATCATATCGTGTACAGTAATTTCTCTGAGTTCTGTTTCCCATGGTAATTTCCCATTAGGAAATTCCTCATCTCGTCATATTTTCCTCTTCGGTTATTTAGTCGTTTCCCTTCGAATCCCATCCTTGGATAGGTTATCCCTACCTCTACCAAATACTCAAATGTTAGTACACTTTGGTCACTCATTCCGATGGGGGCTTCAAATTTGACTTCCCTTATTTCTGACTCATTCAAGGTGAATATCAGATCGAGTCTAGCTGGTTCGTCATTCCCTCTCATTCATGTGGGTCCCTTGAAATGTTAGCTTAGAACGTTCCTTGTTGTCACTTTCAAGAGTTTAGCTATCCCTGTATCGTCACCTCCATATGGGTCCCCATTCTCCCAGTCTATCTTTCCATGGTTGAAATCGCCCCTGATTAAGAGTTTGAATCCATTCCTGCAGCAACTGAAGCTGCTCTCTCTATTATATTATTGGTTGCCATATTGTTTCTGTCCAACTCCTGTCAGGGGTCTTCAGTCATTTAGTGGAGGGTTGTAACTGGCTGCTACTATTATCTTCGGTCCACATATTGTCATAGTTTCTGTTATGTAGTCTCTGAATCCATCACAGTCCGGAGTATCCATCTCTTCAAAGCTCCAGTCGATTGGCAAGGCCAATCCTCCTCCTCCTCCTCCTCTTCCTTCCCTCTCCTTCCTTATTATATAGTAATCCTTTGGAAACATAGCGTTTGTTATGACTCCTGACAATTTCGTTTCTGTGTTTCCTTTTACATCTGGTTTTCTTCCTGCACCCTTTCTGTTAGTTCACTTGCTTTGTTGGTAATCCCATTGATGTTTTTGTAACTCGATGTACATAATGTACATCGAGTACATTACATTGAAGCTCATTTTCCTATATCCATTTTCACTCACCCTCCCCACAAGTGTAGGAAGCTGTTCCATATTGCTACCTGGGTAACAATAGTGAGGGAATGGAGGACTTAGATCTTGCCTCGGCCTGCTGTGGGCAGGAAGAAGACCAGGGTATGGGAAGGCAAGGGGGTACTCAGGGTAGGGAGGAAGGATGGATTTGTGAGGGATGGTGAGCATTGTGAAGGGGCAAGGAAGGATGTTCTTGGGTGGGTGGGGGGCTCGTATGGGGTAGTGAGTTGGGGTTTTCAGCCCCCCTCTGGGGGTTCCCAAATTGCTGGATTTAAGTTTCCTACTCCCCTCTGGGAATACTGGGTTCGAGGTTGAGGTTCCTGGCTCCCTTCCCTCAACCTTCGCCTTTTCCTTTGCATCTGCCGTCTGTATTATCTCTTCCTCGGTCATGTCCCTCTGAAGGAATACCCTTCCGTAATTCGTTACATATTTCAGTTGGTCTTTTTACTAGAATGTCCCCCTTGATGGATTCATTCTGAGTACTACCTTGATCAACCGATCCTTGTCTTTGTTGTACAGGCCTATCCGGAAAAACTTTTGTATGTCTTTTTGAGACCTTTCCATTCCTATCTCCTTTTGTATCCCTGACACTGCAGCTTTGTCCTTAGTCCTCCATTCTTCCCTCGTGCAACCTTCTTGTGTCCTAATACCTACCACTATTACAGCTCTTTTCCTTTCCATTAGCTGGCTCCTACATCTAGCTGCCTCCTGTGAGGTTACTACTTCCATTACAGCTTCCTTAACTGTGAACATGGCTTCTGGGCACGTCTTCGTCACGTAGCAAAGGTGGCACCCATTGTAGGGGTCCCTGCCATTGCTATATCCCCTGTTATCTCGGGGGTTTGTTGCCTGGGCCAGAGTCTGAGGTCTTTTTTTTATCTCCACTTGCACTGCACTTAGTTCCTTCTGCAGTTACTTATGGTTTCCCTCATATCTTTCGATTCCTCACTGACTCCACTCCATGCACGAGCAGTCATCTCCATGTATGACTCGCCCTGTTCCTCTCCTCCACCTGTGTTCTGTTTTCCTACCATCCTGCTTGACCCCTTTTTATTCCCTGGTAAGTGTTAGTCTACACTACACTAGTGTGTGTGCGTGCGTGTGCGTGTGTGCGTGTGTGCGTGAGAGTGTGTGTGTGCGTGAGTGTGTGTGTGCATGAGTGTGTGTGCGTGTGTGTGTGTGTGTGCGCGTGCGTGTGTGCGTGAGTGTGTGTGTGTGTGCGTGAGTGTGGTGTGTGCGTGAGTGTGTGTGCGTGAGTGTGTGTGCGTGCGTGAGTGTGGGGGGTGGTGAGGATNTACCATAGTACAGAGCTTACTATGAAGCTCTGGTACTTTTTCTTGTACTAAGCAATTCTTCGCTACACTGTTCTTCACTACCCGCATCCCCATTCAGTGCTCTTCGCTTTATGAATCTGATTTGATTGGACGAGCCCAAGAGCTTATATATACCCCGCTACTCAGTGTATATGGTATCTCACAGTTACATTATATTTACCTGCTGTTGTGGTGGTATGAATAACCCTCCAGCGGTTGATAGCCTTAAGGCCCTCACTGTGAAAATGCCACAAGGATATTTATATACGAGACCTGTAACTAATTTCTCGGTGTAAATACAATAAGAGTTTACTGTAGTTTCTACAGGTGCACAGTATTCTTGCTGGTTGGCCAGTAAGCCATCGTTGTGGTGTTGTTGTTAAAGATTCGCTACCTGGAACAAGAAGTTCAAGTAGCACGGCTATGGTGAGCCCGTAGCATCGTTGTGGGCTTCGTCAAACCTTCCCGCAGTTGATGGGTCTTCGGGCCAACACCAAACCCCCCAAAATACTCTACTTTTTAATAATCACGTAGAAGAAAAAATATATAGTACAAGAATATGAAAGTAACGAAAATATGATGCAATGAATAATATAGCATCACCACGAAGGAATATTAAACTTTATACACCTGAACATCCCGTGTACCTTATTTCTTTACAGAGACAACATAACCTGGGTGCAAGTGGCAATACGTGCAACACAAACGTCCAGTGCCACAGAGAGCGACAGCTGTAGCAACTTTTACTACGCAGACCTGGGCGTGAGAGACTATTAGCGACGACTGCTGCCACTGAGGGATAGTTTTCTCCGCATGGCCACAATGCTTGAGTGGCGGAGAGGACAGACTGAACCATATCAGTTACGAGTAAGTCTGAGTGCTCGCTTTGTCCCTTCTCTCTCTATCACACACACACACACACACACACACCACACACACACACACACACACACACAAACACACACCACACACAACACACACACACACCACACACAACACACGAGCGCGCGCACACTCACCACACACACACACTCGTTTCTCTCACTGTTTGCTGATGATGCAAAAATTATGAGGATTGAAACAGAGGATGATAGTATGAGGCTACAAGATGACCTGGACAGATTGAATGAATGGTCCAACAAGTGCTGCTCAAGTTCAACCCAAGTAAATGCAAAGTAATGAAACTAGACGGCGGAAACAGGAGGCCAGACACAGGATACAGAATAGGAGATGAAGTACTTAATGAAACGGACAGAGAGAAAGATCTAGGAGTTGATATCACACCAAACCTGTCTCCTGAAGCCCACATAAAAAGAATAACGTCTGCGGCATATGCGAGGCTGGCTAACATCAGAACAGCGTTCAAGAACCTGTGTAAGGAATCATTCAGAATCTTGTACACCACATATGTAAGACCAATCCTGGAGTATGCGGCCCCAGCATGGAGCCCGTACCTTGTCAAGCACAAGACGAAGCTGGAAAAAGTTCAGAGGTATGCCACTAGACTAGTCCCAGAACTAAGAGGCATGAGTTACGAGGAAAGGCTGCGGGAAATGCACCTTACGACACTGGAAGACAGAAGAGTAAGGGGAGACATGATCACTACCTACAAAATCCTCAGGGGTATTGACAGGGTAGACAAGTATAAACTATTCAACACTGGTGGTACGCGAACAAGGGGACACAGGTGGAAACTGAGTACCCAAATGAGCCACAGGGACGTTAGAAAGAACTTTTTCAGTGTCAGAGTAGTTAATAAATGGAATGCACTAGGCAGTGATGTGGTGGAGGCTGACTCCATACACAGTTTCAAATGTAGATATGATAGAGCCCAGTAGGCTCAGGAATCTGTACACCAGTTGATTGACAGTTGAGAGGCGGGACCAAAGAGCCAAAGCTCAACCCCCGCAAACACAACTAGGTGAGTACAACTAGGTGAGTATACACACACACACACACACACACACACACACACACACACACACACACACACGAAAGAAGGAATAAGGCAGAGATGATAACGACGTACAAGATACTAAGGAGGGAATGACAAAGAGAGATATACATAGAAGCAATGTACATATTAAGTTACTATAGAATGAGAGGACTTAATTGGAAACTGGAAACGCAGATAAGTCACAGAGATGTCAGAAAGAACTTTTTCAGTCTAAGAGTCGAAAATAAGTGGAATATTCGAGACACAGCTTTACATGTAAATATAAAAACTAGTGAAGAGTGTCCCTCATTATTATGGTTGAAAAAGGGGAGGCTGGGGCTTAAGAGCAAATGCTCGACCCCGCAAGCTCAACTAGGTGAGTACAACTAGGTAAGTGTACACACGATGCACCCACTCTTCTTGGTGTATAACAACGAGTTTACTCTACGTCTGAACTGTGTTCAGACTTAAAGTAAACCTACTGGCTGGTCAGTAGCAAGTGCCAGGCCTTAATAACCTTCCAAAGGTAGACAAGATTTTAGCTCAACACCATGGCAAAGGAGGGTAAATTAAATTGGAAATGCGTATATATACTCAGACTTCAGATGGCGACTGGTGGAGTATAGGAACATACATTGTAAACAGTATGACTGGGTTACACACAGAAATCACAATAGCGTGATGTATCAAATGAACAAAATCCGTTGGTAAATCAAGATGATTTCCCGGTTACAATTCTTATACCATGTCGTAGCTCAGTCGGTTAAGGCAGCGTCTGGGATGCTCTTGGACGTAGGTTCGAATCCTCGTCACGGCCCTTGTGGATTTGTTTAGTATGGGCTATTTTGACTGTGCCAGTCATATACAACATTAGGAAACATAAGTTCGGCCGTCAGCTCAGAACTTTCAGATGATACAGCAACACAGCTTCACTCACAGCCCAACCTGTCTTCTCGAATACGTCATCGCATTTTGACGTATAAAATTCCCAAAGGTCAATTATAGCGGTTCGCATAATTGACGTGATGTTCCGTTTTCAATTCGTGGAGCCTATGTTAGGTTAAGTTCGGGCAATTTAGTATATAGATTTAGTGGGGTTGTGAACGCTCGAGAGGATGGGCTGACCACAAAGCATATCACAACTGGACAGTTGAGAGGCGGGACCAAAGAGCCAGAGCTCAACCCCTGCAATCACAACTAGGTAAGTACAACTCATACACCGCCCTAACCCGCTTTACAAAACCAGTAATATATTAGAAATTAAATAATACATGTAACCCATACAGGCGACGACAATATGTGGAGTCATATCCCTCTCCCTGGTGGTGGTGGTCGCTGGAAGCATCTTGGTTATTGATGGAGACATGCCCATACTCGCATACACATGCTTCACAGTTGGTGGTAGGTGGCTTGTGTGTGTGTGTGTGTGTGTGTGTGTGTGTGTGTGTGTGTGTGTGTGTGTGTGTGTGTGTGTGTGTGTGTGTGTGTGTGTGTGTGTGTGTGTGTGAGGGGTTGAGCTCTGGCTCTTTGGTCCCGCCTCTCAACTGTTAGTCAACTGGTGTACAGGTTCCTGAGCCTATTGGGCTCTGTCTCGTGTGTGGTGTGTGTGTGTGTGTGTGTGTGTGTGTGTGTGTGTGTGTGTGTGTGTGGTGTGTGTGTGTGTGTGTGTGTGTATGTGTGTGTTGTGTGTTGTGTGGGGTGTGTGTGTGTGTGTGTGTGTGTGTGTGTGTGTGTGTGTGTGTGTGTGTGTGGTGTGTGTGTGTGTGTGTGTGTGTGTGTGTGTGTCTTTGACTTTCTTGTATATGTACATTGTTAATATAGTACATGTCTTTTACTTATCAATTACTTATCATGTATATCTTGAATCTGTCAGATATGGTATTCTAGTCAATTGTATCTACCTGATATCTCAATAATGTCTTTGCAACATTTAATATTTATATTGTATATGTTGTTACACATTTTCATGTAAATATTGATTTATCTCACGTTTCCTCTCTTTCATGTTTCCCTTCCTCCTTACCTCACTTCCCTAGGGAGCGTGCTGGTGCTGTGTGCAGTGCTGGTGACAGCAAGTCTGAAGGTGAAAGGGAAGGAGAGCAGTCCTGCAGACAGCTGCGATCCCCCGCCTCCTTACAAAGCTGCCTGGAGACGTGACTTCTATGCTTCCAGGTGAGTGAGTGTTGAGTACCTGGGTAAATGATAATAGAGTGAGTCATTGACTGGGTGAGGGAGTGAGTAAACAAGTGAAAAAGAGTAAATACAACAGATTGTCTGCAAATTATGAAGATATACTGTAAGTATTACTTGGGTGAAATTAATCTCTCTCTCTCCATAACAAAATATCGTTGTTTTGTCTAATAACCACACTTTATTCCCAGGATGACCGTTGAGCACCAGCCAGCCTCTCTTCATCCTAGGGGATACACAGAGCAAGACGCCATTAACTTCTGTGGATTGTCTGTACGTTTCTCTTCTTCCGTACCCACCCTACCGTCTCCCTGCCTCTCCTCCCCGACGATAAACCCCACCACCTCTACCACAGTCTCCCCTACTAGCAACGCTACTACCAACACCGCCACCGCAGTCACCACCAATAACACTCCAAGCACCACCTGCACCAACTCAAAACCTCTCTTCCAGTCTGCTGTATCTTCGGCTACAGAGCGGCCATCTTCGACACAAGCTGTCGCTACTATGATTCACAACCACATAAAGCGCCATCACCGTCACTCCAGCCGAGCAGTAAAGCCCGGCTCTCCGCTTCCCATCGTTCAGGTGGTTTCTAACTGGTGGGATGAAGATCTACCCAGCTATCATGAAGCCACGAGTTCCGTGTCGTGCCACTCAGCGTGCACTCAAGCACATGACCCTAACCTGTGTGTCTGAGGATGATCTCGTCGCATTCAAGGGTCAGGGAGAGTGTAAGTGGAACAAGTGGGAGTGTAATTTAAGTGCCAGGGGAAAGAATAAGTATCTTATTCTAGTTCAAAATGGCCTAACAAAGACATTATTGCGCGTACAACCAATCTGAGGGCAGTGACTGTTAAAGCTGCAGTAGACCCGAAAGGCGCATTCATCACTTTTTCCATATTGTTTTTCGAAAACGGCGTTTTCTTAAAATATAGATTAATATTATTTTATATTATAGTTTGCTGCACAATTAGGCCTAGGTTAGATTAGGTGGTTGATTCTGTTGCCAATAATTTGTATTTTAAGCACATGAGGAAAAGCATTTATCGATGTAAGCCACATTCAAGTGAATTGAGCGAAGCATTATGCGAGATATGTTCGAATGTAAACGATTGTGAGTCACGAGTAAAGTGTTTTTATTGATAAACAGGCTGCTGTATTATCTAGCATTTAGTCAGTGCTTTGAGGATGGTCTGCTCAAACACGCCCGTACAGTAACACAATTGCACGGTACCCAGACTGCCGCCCATAGATCATTGAAAACAAATTCAGCGCGTCTCGAGGCCCCAACGAACCCTCGATCTTGAAACACGAATTCGAGACTGAAGCCACCGAGCATCAGACAACATCCTCACAGTTAGGATTCCATGAATAAATTTTGTTTAGCAATAAGATGAGACTGAACTCACTTCTGTGGCCTTCCCCACCCCACATACACGCTCACTACCAACATACCCTCGTCCAGATTAAAAGTATTACAACCAGAATTGAATAGTGAAGGTTGTGGTTACTTTTAATACTTTTACTTCCAATTTTGATACTTTTAATTTCTTGTGAGTATGTCGGTAGTGCGCGTGCCAGGTCCCCATATATACTCTGTAAATATGTATATGAATTAGTAACGGGAGGTTTTTAACGTGAAGGGAACAGGAGAAGGGAATTATCAGGAGAAAATGCCAAGCCATTACGACTATACAGCACTTGGAAGGGAGGTCAGGATAAGGATTTGGGATGGGACGGGGGGAAAGGAATGATGGGAACAGATGATTACATATTTCTCATTTTGTGATATTAGTTCCTAAGCTATTTAATGAAATTATTTGTTTAGAGTAACTGGGTGTATATGTCTATAGGGTGTACAGATATTCATACATACGTTCAGCCAATTTTGGCAGATTATTCTTAACTTCGGGAACCGAAACGCTGTCCATAAAAGTCTTAATTAAGGTGGTCAAAACCAACGTCAAACAGCCAGGAAAAGACTGAAGCATCCAGAAAAATGGTTGATGCAACCAGCAAACTACTGGAGCAGACAAGAAAAGTCTGATGCAACCAGCAATAAACAACAAACAACGCAGATAGTCCCCGCTCTTAGAAATAATTAATATCTTGAGAAAACTTTGCAGCAGAATGCTGGGTCGATCCCCCGACTTGTTCCAAAGATTTTCTCACGTTTATTGTGATTTCATTGTGTAATTAATAACTTATTGTAAATATATTTATACATAAATACAATAATGTATAATAAAATATAGATAAAATGCATGATGTATTTTTAATAATCAAACAAAAATTATTTCTTGATATAAATATTTGTTCATTCATTCCTATAAATGTATTGATTTTTTTTAATCAGGAGATAGGCTATTGTCGAAAATTTATAAATACTCGTACCTTGTAGTATCAGATTAGGATCAATTGATAATTCAGAAAAAGTCGTACATATACATTTTTGGATATAAATATATGTCGAGAAGTGTCCTTAATCCCATACTGAAGTTTGGAATATATGCATCAAAACGGATTTTGTTAGATGGAGTGGTGGGGGAGCCATTATCAGTGACACAGATGTGACTTATCTCAGCTTTACACTTTTGGGGGTACAGATCCTATTACGTTGATACTTATTGGTGCGTAGAAACCTCTAACATACATTAAAATGGCTGCAGAGGATAACATTTGAACCAACGGCTCTGAAGCTTAGTATAGTATACACCAAGGACAAAAAAAATATCACATGATGCACCACCAGAAACTAGTTTCAGGGAGCGATAATGTTATACTTTGGTACTCTCACAGCTTGGTACTTTTATGAATAATCCTCTACATCAACCGGTTTAATCTCGAATGTCTGGACTTCGACTTAGGTAGCCTAAAAAATACCCTAAAAATGTACTAGCGCCATCTTTATAGCTCTCACGATTAATTTTCGAGAAAAGTTGTTTTAAAAAAATTGATA
>WNGS01000690.1:11343195-11363372 GCA_020271785.1 Procambarus virginalis | reverse complement strand
TAACTTCAGTGCGAAAGCAGTGTTGGGTCACCAGACTCCCATAACACATTATGACCTCAAATGACCTCGTAATGTTAGAACTGTGACTGTTTTCCCCCTCCCTGCCTTTCCATTCCATCGGTGATATTCTGAACGTAATTTCATATATATCTATAATACGTGGTATCCTATAGGATCCTATGGTGTAATATCCTATAGGGCCTTTGGGCATCACCATTGTTCCTTAACTCCCCCCGTTCGAATGTTTCCAAATCTCACGTCTTGAAGAAATGTAATAAACGTCCTAGAGTCATTTTTTAAGGATTTAATAGTTTGAGTAACTTCAGGCAAGGTACTGATGGAGAGCGAAGTCCGCAGTAACCCTGGAGGAAGGGGAGACTTAAGGATTCTGCAGGTGGACGGCTGCAGGTCCCTCTCAAGTTATGATAACTTTGTGCAGCGGGTTCGGAATTGCTCCTCTGATTACCGCTTCGCTTTCTGAGTGCAGCAAACACACACACACACAGGTTAGGGAGCCGGTGGCCGAGCAGACAGCACGCTGGACCCGGATTCGATCCCGCGCACCGGCGAGAAACGATGGGCAGAGTTTCTTTCATCCTATGCCCCTGTTATCTAGCAGTAAATAGGTACCTGGGAGCTAGTCAGCTGTCACGGGCTGCTTCCTGGTGTGTGTGTGTGGTTAGGAAAAAAAACGTAGTAGTAGTAGAAACAGTTGATTGACAGTGAAAGGCGGGCCGAAAGAGCAGAGCTCAACCCCCGCAAGCACAACTAGGTGAATACACACACACACACCGGACCAAAGAGCCAAAGCTCAACCCCCGCAAGCACAACTAGGTGAGTACCCCCCACACACACGGTATAACCAGAGATGACAGCTACTGAGTGTCACAAATCTACCTACTCTCACTGTTCAATGAGTGAGAAATACACTATTATACTAGTAAAGCACTATGATGAGTCGTATATTTGTTAATGAATAGAAGTCACAACTGCAATGATTTGAATGACCCAGTTACCAATAAAATGTATAATCAATCATCGGCATTTACTGGAGTTCCAGGCTAGGCTACTGTGATAATAATTTGATTTGTCTAAGACAGGCAGCCTGTGTATGTATATACGTATTCTAATATCGAAGTCCCCCCTTTCCCCACATGTTGACTACTCAAGCACCTGTTACCATTCAAGCTCCTGTGACTGTATTCCAGCTATTGACTGTATTCCAGCTCCTGCTGACTGTATTCAAGCTCTTGCTGACTGTATTCTAGCTCCTGATGACTGTATTCAAGCTCCTGCTGACTGTATTCAGTCCCCTGTTGACTGAATTCCAGCTATCGACTGTATTCAAGCTCCTGTTGACTATATTCAAGCTCCTGTTGACTGTATTCAAGCTCCTGTTGACTGTATTCAAGATCCTGTTGACTGTATTCCAGCTCCTGCTGACCATATTGAAGCAGTCCACCCGAAACATCAAGCAGGGACTGGACGAATCCAGTGGAATGTGGTATATGTCACTCTATCAACAATGTCACATTGATGGATTTGTATTTCTCTGTGCAAGGAAATCTGTGATGATTAGGTAAACTGTATTAGTACCTTGTAGACCATCGTTGTGAATGTGTATGCGCATATGTGTATGTTTTCGCGGGTTTGCATGCCCAATTAGGCTTCCATGGTCGAGTTTCAGCTATTGGGTCCCATCTGCCCAACCGTCTAACCCAAAGAGAAAATTCTTTCCTAGCCTACTTTAAAATTATGGTTGGAGCTGGAAAATAGAAGAGAAGTAAACAAAACAATTAAAATATTAGAAATATCAGTAGAATCTCCGGGAATGCGAACCAGTTAGAGTGGCCATCTTGAACAGGTGAAGACAAGAAGCGCAAAAGGGTTATAAACCCTTTGTTTAAGGTGGATGAGAGAGGGGGGGGGGGAGAAGGAAGAAGGTGTTCCCGTGTGGTATTGTTAGCGTGGTCTATTGTTCCATTGTTAGTAACAAAACCAGGCACTTAGAACTGCCTCGATTATTATAGTGTATAAATTCTCTCGCCGCTGAGTGCGAGAGCGGACGCCGGCGCGGTCGGTATTCATACTAAGCTCTACTGTTGCTTTCTTGTTATTGTTGCCACTGTTGTTTGGTTGGGATTGTTGAAGCTGTTGTTCCTGTTGAAATTGCCGCTGTTTCTGCTCTCTCTCTCTCTCTCTCTCTCTCTCTCTCTCTCTCTCTCTCTCTCTCTCTTCTCTCTCTCTCTCTCTCTCTTCCTCTCACAGGACGGGTATGGGTCCACTACCACCGACAGAACGGGTATGGGTCCACTACCGCCCACTGGTATAGGGCCATTACCACCCACAGGATGGGTATGGGGTCCACTACCACCCCGGGATGGGTATGGGGTCCACTACCACCGACAGAAGGTATGGGGTCCACTACCACCGACAGAACGGGTATGGGGTCCATACCACCGACAGAACGGGTATGGGGTCCACTACCACGACAGACGACAGAACGGATATGGTCCACTACCACCGACAGAAAGGGTATGGGGTCCACTACCGCCCATGGGATGGATATAGAGTCTATTACCACCTTAAACACGGGTATGGGTTCAAAAAATTTAAAAAAATAAGTTTTAATTTCTATGTATGCTTAATTTACCAGTTAAGATAAAATCAGGTTGATTACGTTAGGTTAGGTTAAATTAGGATTTGGTTTCGTTAAGTAAGGTTAGATTAGGTTAGGTTTGTTTTGGTTAGGTTAAGTTAAGTTTGGTTAAATTTGTTAGGTTGTTAGACTTGATTGGGTTAGGTTATCGAGTTATCTTTTATTAAATTTACTGAATTACCTCAAATATTTATATGATAATACGCAATTAAAAATCATCGTAAACTAAAATTTTAAGAAGATTGGCTTGTTTGACTTCGGTTAAAAAAACGCGACAGATACAAGCTGTGGTACAAAACGCGCTTAATTGCCTTATCGGAGGTTTTCTTGCCAAAGGCGAGGCTAAGTGGTTAAGTGGTCACCCATCCTGCTACTGGCCAAACCTCAAGAACCATCCCAACCTATTCTATTTCTTCATCTTTCTACTTAATCTAAGTTTCCTTAATCTTGTATACTATTCTGTAATCTAACTTAGTATACTGTAGTCTAACTTAAGTGCACCGTAGTCTACCCTACTATACTGTAATCGTTAACAAAAAATATTTATTATCTTAAAAGCAAAGTAACAATATTTCTGTATATACGGTACTAAAATTATACTAAAATTATTATACACCGAGTTCTATACAATACATGTATGGCAAGTCATAATTTCTATTACGCACTCAAACTAATAGTCGTGAAACTAGTCAAAGTATTTAGTATATATTTGTGTGTATGATTTCTAAAGACCTCATCATAAAATGCATTATGCGGCAACATTTATATAATATACATATAAATATATATACAGTGAATGCACCAGCAGTTGGGTGCGTGGGTAAAAACTTGGGATTTTGTAAATATGAAAGTCCACAATTTATTATTTTGCCAAACAAGCAAATGTAAACACTTCCAACACGAAGACTTTTGTTTACTTCTTTATTCTTGTCCTGCTTATCGCTAAACTGGCAACACTGCAGGGAAATACATTGGCAACCTTTGCAGGTTTACTAATAAATCATCACTAGCAACTCCGGACCTCCCAATATATCAATATTAGCATCCCCGAGCCTACAAACAGATCAACATTAGTATCCCCCAAGCCTACAAAAAATCAACACTAAGCCCAGGCCTATCAACACATCGACACTGCTAGTCCAGACATACGTTAATATCATTAAATTAGATTGATAACGCATGATTATTGCAGGACGGCAGTCATTAGCGTCAGCCTCGTCACACACCTGCTGGCTACCATGTATCATTCTGAAAATATTTTCCATTTTAATGTCTCCTTGATATTACGAGGCTTTTTTTTTTTACTTGCTTCGAGATTATTTTAACAATGCTTATTGGTCCTGTTGTAGTCTACATCAATCCTCACTTCACTCTGGTTATTTCCAGACGATAAACTCCAATACATTTACTATCTTTATTTAATAAAATACGATACGTTTACTTCACGAGCGCTGTAGAGATTCCCAGTCGTTAACGAGCTCATTCGTTCCAACTGTGAATTACCCGCCTTACACCACCTCTGGGGGAACGAGAGGGACAACAAAATACGGAAATACGATTAGTTTGGCTCTATTGCCTCCCAGTAGAAAGGAATCTACAATATATTAGGTTACAAATTACATACACTTCCCACTCTGTATTTGCACTTTTTTTTTTTTACTGCAGACTTGCAATTCTTTGCTGCTTGTGTAAAAGTAATATGTATATAAATTGGCACGATTTTCTTGTCTTTTTGTTGTGAAGGATTAAAGGACACAAAGGAAAGGTTTTCTAACAATATGTTGTCGTCTATTGTAGCTAGCTAAGGGCTGTAAGTGTTCTGACAAGTCTATCTTATCTAAGCAAGCATAGTAAATGTGTCCTAACAATACTAGCACAGGTAGCTAAAGAGAATAAATACGTCCTGGCAAGCCTGTTGTAGATAGCTAACGATAGCCCATTTCAATTAGCTAACGACAATAAATGCATTATTAGAGAGAAAATGATATATTTCATCCTCGACGCTGTTCTGGAGTTCTCAGACATACACCAATTGAAGTCAATCCATCCTCCCATAAGACTACATATACTAACACAATGCATATATGATAAACTATAACAATACACATTATACCCCTACCGTTGGCCTAAGCACAAATATGTACTGTATAAGGCCTAGGTTTGAATATATAAGGATTGGAATGGCTGAAGTCAAATTAGTTGAGGTTAGACTGGGACTTCTTATACGAGCTAGCCTCGTGCTGTTGTTGTTTTGCTGAACCAAAATTTCCTTGTAGCACGGGCTATAGCGAAGTACACCTCATCACTGAAAAACTGTCATTACTGAAACTTACATGTGTATTAATATATTCAGATGATTACGTAACACCGCAGTTCTTACGTGCTAGAATGTGTTTTAAAGTCTATCGAATACTGGTTGGTTGGTCAGCGAGCTATTGCGACAGCCTTCATAACTCTCCAGAGGTTGATAATCAAACACCAAACCTATCCATACCATACACAGCAAGAAAAGAAATTAGCAACCGCGAATCCCCTCGAATATATATATATAAGCAAAATGACAAACGGTTGGAAAATGCTAAACGGACGCATGATACGTGCGCTTTCCACCTAAAAGGACATTAGAACGTGTACTAAATTTCGCGCTCCTCGTTTCCCCGTTCCTTTCTCGGCCACGTCTGTGGTAGAAAATAATAATAATAAATAAAATAAATAATCCTTTCTCGTCAAAACAAACCCCCCTCCCCTCCTAGCCTATCACACGCCATCCACCCAGCTCTTCAATCCGTCCCTATCCCAGTCCCATTTCCTATTCTTGCAAATTACTACACAAATCCAGAGATTACGTGGAGTCAAAATGTCTCCGATACCGTAATCAATTAGGTTCCGGAGTTTTTATTTTACTTTTTTTCCAATTAATAGGAAGTTATTGTGGAAACTAATGAGCATCGACTTCTTAAGACTTTGGGCGTAGCTGACCGGCTTGAGGCTTGCGACTGCAAAAACATTATTGGAATTTCAGGAGCCGTTGGCCAGGAACTGGACAAATACCCCGAGTTTGTCTTATTTTCCTTTCTTCACCTTCCTTCTTCCTCCACTTCCTGGTGGTTTTGTATTCATATGACGATAGAAACAGGCCAATACCACCTCCTGCGACTGGTGAGAGGTGGGAGAGCCCAACTCTGGCTTGGTACACGTGGTAATTACCTGTTCGCGAGCCAGATTATCGTAATGCCTGGTCATTCATTTCCTGTGAGGTTTTTCAGATAAATAGATGATTGTTTAATTTTTATCGAGTTGTTTTCTTGGTTCCATGTGACATTTACACATGTGCACGCTTGCATAAACATAAGGGGAAAGACAACAACAGGAGTCGCAGAGATAACAAAACAAAATTTGCGAATGGATATAAACAGAGGGTATATGATCGCAACATACAAGATACTGAGAGGCATTGACAAGGTGGACAGTGACTGCCTCCTTGTGAGTGGTGAGAAAGTGAGAGAAAGTAGGGTAAGAGGACACAAGTGGAAGCTGGAAACACAAATGTGCCGAAGGAACGTAAGGAGATGCAGGCGACGAGTCACAATAACGGGGCTAAAGTATGTTGACCAGACCACACACTAGAAGGTGAAGGGACGACGACGTTTCGGTCAGTCCTGGACCATTCTCAAGTCGATATCGACTTGAGAATGGTCAACGTAAGAAGATACTCGTACCCTATACGGCTGGTCAACAAGTGGAATCCACTAAAAGAAGTTGTGGAAGCCCAACCCGTTCTCGCACTTTCGTATAGTCAATATTGACTTATTAAATATGTGCATATTTGACATACTAAACATACTAGTTTACCTTGAAAAGCTTCATAGAAAACACCGACCTTACATAACCTTCTTAGTATGTTAAGATAAGCATCTCATTGCTTCGTAATTACAATTATTAATTTACCTATACCTATAATAGGTTAAGTAATAATTGTAATTACGAATCTCATAATTCGGATCTCATAATTTTGGCGTCGTCAGCAAACATTGAGAGGAATGAGTCTATACCCTCTGGGAGATCATTTACGTATATCAGAAACAGGATAGGTCCGAGTACAGAGCCCTGTGGGACTCCACTGGTGACTTCACGCCAATCTGAGGTCTAACCCCTCACTGTAACTCCCTGCTTCCTATTGCTTAGGTACTCCCTTATCCACAAGAGCGCCCTACCAGTTACTCCTGCCTGTTTCTCCAGCTTATGCATCAACCTTTTATGGGGTACTGTGTCAAAGGCTTTAGACAATCCAAAAAATGCAGTCCGCCCATCCTTCTCTTTCTTGCTTAATCTTTGTCACCTGATCGTAGAATTCTATTAAGCCTGTAAGGCAAGATTACCCTCCCGTGTGTGTGTATGTGTGTGTGTGTGTGTGTGTGTGTGTGTGTGTGTGTGTGTGTGTGTGTGTGTGTGTGTGTGTGTGTGTGTGTGTGTGTGTGTGTGTGTGTAAAATGATCGTTGATTGATTGACAGTTGAGAGGCGGGCCGAAAGAACTGAGCTCAACTACCCCCCCCCCCCCTCAAGCACAACTAGGTGAATACACAATTGGAAAGACCGATGCCATGAATTGAAGTTCAATCCAGAAAATTCCTGTAGGTGAGAACTGTTAGGTGAGAATTCTTATTCGAATTCTCAAACAGTCCTTGACAACCCCAAGCGAGAGATTGTTATATAATCAGTAAAGACACACAGAGATAACTGGTAGGTTTCACGTGTGGGGGAGATGGTAATATCTTTGGTAATTTCCCATTCGAAATATCCCCAAGTTTCCCCAAGTCATAATAATATAACAGGAGCCACGCGTCCTGTGCCCAAGTAATTTCCCTTCCACCCCTATTTTAATTTTAAAGACATATTAGGCTTTATCATCCTTTTTTGAACTCTAATTATATTAACTCTTCTTAACCCATATCTCCTTAGAGATCCAGATAACACGGGAGCCTTGACGCAGCACGATAGTCATAAGCCTTCATAGAAAATGTAGAACCTGATGCACAATCAATCATGTACGCACTCATTCATTCTCCTTCAGCAACTGTATACATCAATCCGTACATTGTCTCCTCTATCTGCGACTACACACATCAATATGTGCATAGACGTCTTAAACTAGTTAATATATATATAAATTAGTGTCTCTACGCCGTGTCCAGCTCTCTCAGGGGCTTCTTAGCTAATTCTGACACTATTTGATCTATTAAGGCTGGGCTTCAGCTTCTATTCTAGCTCAAGTAATTGTCAGTTAAGGACCACTTGAAATCTTTTATTTATTTCTAATTATTTGATTTCAATCATAATTATCTTTCCACGTGATCAATTGATCTGTTGCCAAGGTTTTCCCACCTGGCGAAGATATGAAAATCGACTTGAGAATGGTCGAAGGACGGACCGAAACGTCGTCGTCCCTTCACTATCTAGTGTGTGGTTTGGTCAACATATGAAGTAATATGGATTGCTTGCGTGCTTCAGTAGCTACGACATTTCAAACTGTTTCTCCAATTATCTCTTAATTCATATATATTTATCTTTTGGTAAATATTCCATTCATTGTTTTCTTCTGATCATTCTGCTAGTATTGTATATTTTCTGGCTTTCCATTTCCGGCTGTATGTGTGAGGAAAGCAAACAAAAGTGAGAGGCTCGGAGAGGGATATTCTGTGCATCACCAAGTCTCCAAAGTCATCCTTCTCTTAAGCCAATAAATCCATATATCCCATTCCCAGGGCTCTGTGTGGGTCTAGTGTGTGTGTGTGTACTTGCTTAGGTGTGCTTGTGGGGGGTTGAGCGTTGGCTCTTTGGTCCCACCTCTCAACTGTCAGTCAACTGGTGTTCCTGAGCCTGTTGGGCTCTATCATATCTACATTTGAAACTGTGTATGGAGTCAACCTTCACCACATCACTGCCTAATGCATTCCATTTGTTAACTACTCTGACACTGAAAAATTATTTCTAATGTCTCTGTACTTTTTGGTACTCTCATTTGGGTACTCAATTTCCACCTGTGTTTCCTTGTGTATGTGCCCGTGTTTAATATTTTTTCTCTATCTACCCTATCAATTACTCAAGGAAATTCCTACGAAGAAAGGATACCAAAACTAAACCTCGCGTCATAGGAAGACATAAGAGGTAGGGGAGGCATGATTATCACGTACAAAATTCTCAGAGGAATGGGCAGGATAGATAAAAACATTTTATCTAACACCTGAGGCACATTCACAAGAGGGCACAGATGGAAACTGAGTACCGAAATGAGTCACAGAGGCATTAGATTGATTTTTTTGTGTCAGAGTAGTTGACAAATGGAATGTACTAGGCAGTGCTGTGATGGACTGACACCATACACAGTTTCAAATGTAGATATGATAGACAGGCTTAGGAATGTGTACACCAGCTGATTGATGGTTGAGAGGCGGGACCAAAGAGCCAGAGCTCAACCCCCGCAAGCACAACTAGGTGAGTATATACACACACACATCCCAAGGATACAGCCCGCGACAGCTGACTAATCCCCATGTACCAATTTACTGCCAGATGCAGAGAGGCATAAGGTGAACAAAATTCTGCTCATTCCTTAAAACTCTTATTCCTCTCCTCTAGGCATTGTTAACCCCACCTCCCCAACACGCTTCCTTCACCCCTCGCCTCAACCTCACCTTTCCAACCCCATCCGTGTCTCCTCCTCCAAAACACCCCCCCACGCCCCTCACCTCACCCATCATTTCTATCGGCAGACGGACGCTCCAGCTCCAGCAATTCCTCTTGACCAATATTCCGTCTGTGGCCAGGACCCGTGCTGACGGTGGCTCCAGCTCCTGGGCACCCGAGTATTCCCCTAGTTGTGCTTGCGGGGGGTTGAGCTCTGCTCTTTCGGCCCGCCTCTCAACTGTCAATCAATCAACTGTTACTAACTACAGGTACTAATTTTTTTTCTTTACACACACAGGAAGCAGCCCGTAGTAGCTGTCTAACTTCCAGGTACCTATTTACTGCTAGGTAACAAGGGCATCAGGGTGAAGGAAACTCTGCCCCATCTGTTTCCACTGGGTGCGGGGATCGAAACCCAGTCCCTAGGTCCACGAGCCTAGAGCGCTGTTCACTCAGCCATCAGCTCCCCGAGTGTGTGTGTATTCACTTAGTTGTATTCACTTGTGTGTGTGTGTGTGTGTGTGGTGTGTGGTGTGTGTGTGTGTGTGTGCGTGTGTGTGTGTGTGTGTGTGTGTGTGTGTGTGTGTGTGTGTGTGTGTGTGTGTGTGTGTGTGTGTAATTACCTAAGTGTAGTTACAGGATGAGAGCTACGCTCGTGGTGTCCCGTCTTCCCAGCACTCTTTGTCATATAACGCTTTGAAACTACTGACGGTCTTGGCCTCCACCACCTTCTCACCTAACTTGTTCCAAACGTCTACCACTCTGTTTGCGAAAGTGAATTTTCTGATATTTCTTCGGCATCTGTGTTTAGCTAGTTTAAATGTATGACCTCTTGTTCTTAAAGTTCCAGGTCTCAGGAAATCTTCCCTATCGATTTTATCAATTCTTGTTACTATTTTGTATGTAGTGATCATATCACCTCTTTTTCTTCTGTCTTTTAGTTTTGGCATATTTAATACCTCTAACCTCTCCTCGTAGCTCTTGCCCTTCAGTTCTGGGAGCCACTTAGTAGCATGTCTTTGCACCTTTTCCAGTTTGCTCGCGCGCGCGCGCGCGTGTGTGTGTGTGTGTGGTGTGTGTGTGTGTGTGTGTGTGTGTGTGTGTGTGTGTGTGTGTGTGTGTGTGTGTGTGTGTACTCACCTATTTGTGTTTGCGGGGGTTGAGCTTTGGTTCTTTGGTCCCGCCTCTCAACTGTCAATCAACTGGTGTACAGATTCCTGAGCCCGTGTGTGTGTGTGTAAACCGACTGGCGGGTTGTGTTCCAGAGAAAATTTAGTAGGGTAAGGCTTACCATGAGCTATGGGAAAGGAAAGCTCTCAGCCTGCTAAAAGGCGTCATAATTCAGTTCCTGTACCCACCTGTGAATACAAAAATAAATAACAAAACAATAAAAACAGGGAAAAACGTAAATAAAAGAATGAAAAACTTGCATGGAAACATATGTTCAAGCTTGATTAAATTACGCATCATTTACATAACATCATAAATGAAAACGAGGCAATTACCTGCGCCTGAAGATCTGTGTAACTAATGTGTAAAGACTGTTGTGAACACAACAGTCTTTTGTTAAATTTGTGGATATATTCGCGCGAAAACACAATACTTAGATTTTGTGCATTTTCTTCGAGGGACGAAGAGTTAGTGTGCTAGGCTTAGCGAGCCCTTCCTCTCTCCCAGTGGGGACCTCACTTATGATGCCTCTTGGCAATTTTACATGTATTCTAATACATAAAATACCTTCAATAAATAATAAAATCAGTCTTCATCACTTTTGTCAAAGTATAATTATATATCTGAATTTGAATCTAGAAATAATTAGTATAAAATAATAACTTATTATGCTATAATTTTCCTTTTTAGGTGAATCATCCTGTAATTTTGTGTAAACCAAATTATAAACATATAAATAATTAGAAATAAAGTGTTCGAATTTGAAATATATTAAATCAAACGCCATCGATGTCCACAACCGCCTCACCGTCGCGCAAGAACTTTAAAACGAGATCACTACGGGCTCACCATAGCCCGTGCTACTTGGAACTTTTGGTTCCAGGTAGTGAATCTTAAACAACAACAACAACAACTTTAAAAACAAATGAGAAACTCCATTAACCACTTATAAAATGCGAGCCTGTTTATGCAACCAACATTATGACCTAGTAAAAGTTTTGCCCGACCCTCCGACAGCCAATTACAATATTCTAAACCAGCGCTGCGGGGATATTAGAATATTCCCAGGCAATAAATCCCAGATTTTACCGCCAAGTGGAGAGATAGGCGGGGAAATTTGTTATTTTTTTGAAGCTGTGTAGTACAACAGGAGCCACTGTTTGCAGGGTAAGCGAGGTTGATATTTTCCGAATATAAAATACGTTATCGACCAAAGCGTAGTAAGAGGTTAGCATTATATTACGCCGCGTCATTTATCACTCAAGATATTACCGAGGAAGATTTAATGACAGATGATGACGTACGGAACATCTGGCTGGCTAAAAGATGCCTTACGGAACACCTGGCTGGCTGAGATACGAGTCTTTGAGCACGATTTGACATTTAGTTCCGTAAATGATGGGTTTATAACCCTGTGGGTGAAATAGCATCTCCTGTGCTCAGTTCTACATTGTGGCTGAGAACAGATTTTTTTTTTTGCAGGGATATTCCTGCGCGGGCCCTAAGCCTCTGGCTGGCCCACTAAGTGTTGCTTGTTTCTGTTTTACTTGGGCGGAGTATGAGTATTTATGACTCGTATGGTCGCTTCGGTAAGATTATGCCCCATGTGTTTAACAACTTCTGCTCTGTTGAATCTAAGTTGAAATCTTTTTGAGTTTTGTAACAATGTTAGATAATGGTGTTAATAGATAAAGATAGATAATGGATAAAGATAGTGTTAGATAATGTTCCAGTGGTCTGTCGGGCATTTCTCCACAGTGCCGACATTTCCTCTCATCTTCTGGAACTTGTAAGCCTACTTCCCATGCACATGGGTATCCAAGCCTGATGCCTTACCTCGAGGTGTTTTCGGGGCTTAGCGACCCCGCGGCCCGGTCCTCGACCAGGCCTCCTGGTTGCTGGATTGGTCAACCAGGCTGTTGGACGCGGCTGCTCGCAGCTTGAAGCAGATACCTGATCAACCAGTCACAGCCTGGTTGATCAGGTATCCTTTGGAGTCTTTGGAATACACTTGCGATGCAAGTGTACTTCTGTTGTTCTACTGCTCCCTTTTACCAAAATAAGTAGTTCGTAGTTGGTTGAATTCTTGTACCAACCGCAGGTCCTGATGTTACAACTGCTGCGTTGTGGTCACTATTAATCTTCTGCATTGAACAGGAGATGCTTTCACCTCACAGGGTTATAAACCCGTGGAACCGCCTACCCACTTATAACATTAATAACACCTATATATAACATATAGGCTTCGTTATAGACCCACAATCCAGGATCCCAGGGAAGGGAGGGGGGGGACAGAAATGGTTGGGTACGTCTCCTTTCACCAAATGACTCTGTTTAGCTAGCAATAGATAGATACCCGGGAGGTAGACAACCGTTGCAGACTTGCATCCTGGGGATGGTCAGTAGTTCCACCTTGGCGAACCTAGATACAAGCCTGAAGCACAAAAAATTATATATATACAGTCTTCCTGTCCCCGATATAACGAATCCAGAGTGTTGCTAGGTGATGCAATTCACCCGTACTCAAACTAAATGCATCCACAATTGTACGCTCGAGTTTTTGCATACAAACTGAATACTAATTAATGTCAACAAAAGTATGGGAAATTGAATCCTTTTAGGGCTAACGGGAAGAAGCCCCAAATAAACTAAACGGTATTGAAGATAATATATCTCCCGTGTAAGGGCTTTATCAAATCTTGAGAGATTAGCCTGAGTACTTGCTTATACGTGGAGAAAGAAGGTTAAGGTCAGGCCTAGCTGACACCGATCTCAATAGACTGGTTGGCACGTCAACGTTGTTTTGTATGGCAAATTATTATCGATTCTCACATCTCGGAAAATGGGTTGAGAAACTGCCTAATTGGTAAACTATTGCATTTTAGTATCACATTTTTTTGTACGGTACTATTGGTAATTGTCAAATATTTTTGGGACTTATTTTATGTTTCGTTTCTAATATGTGTTCAAACAGTCTTGTCGGACTAATAAAAGTGTATTTGTACTTAACAAAAGTTGATCACTTCACAAACACAGCAGGGTAAGCCTATAAGTTAATCAAATCAATTTCAAAACTGTATTCGAAATTAATGAACATTTATAATTGAGTTTACCCACAGTTTTAAGAGCGTGTATATAGTTTATTCGGGGTAAAAGTACTGTATTAGGCTTGCAGGATACTTTTTTTTTTAGGGATATTCCTGCGTGGGCCCTAAGCCTCTGGCTGGCCCACTAAGTGTTGCTTGTTTCTGTTTTACTTGGGCGGAATATGAGTATTTATGACTCGTATGGTCGCTTCAGTAAGATTTTGCCATATGTGTTTGACAGCTTCTTCTGCTCTGTTGAATCTAAGTTGAAATCTTAATGGGTTTGTAACTGTGCACTGTGTTAGATAATGTTCCAGTGGTCTGTCGGGCATTTCTCCAGTGCTGACATTTTCTCTCATCTTCCGGAACCTGTAAGCCTATTTCCCATGCACATGGGTATCCAAGCCTGATGCGATGTAAGTGTACTTCTGTTGCTCTACTGCTCCCTTTCATCAAACTAAGTGGTTCGTAGTTGGTTGAATTCTTGTACCAACCCGCAGATCCTGATGTTGCAACTGCTGTGTTGTGGTCACTGCACATCTTTTGCATTGCTCTGTTTCTAATTACTTTCTTAATCTGTGACAGACTCTGTGGTATGTAAATGTCTACATTTCTTCTCTTAGTTGCAAGTTTTGCAGCTTCGTCTGCAGTGTCATTTCCTATTATTCCCACATGACTTGGCACCCAGTTGATAAGTACCCGTCGGCCTTGTCGTTTGAGTGTTTGCATTAATGATATGACATTTGTGATCAGATGTATGTTATCACATATGTGTTCTTGTTGCAAGGTTTCAATGGCAGTTCTCGAATCTGTATGTATGATAACATGTTGTCGGTGTTCAGCAAGAGCATGTTCCAAAGCCTTTTGAATGGCTAGCATCTCTGTTGGTAAAGTCGAACACCCATTTGAGAGTCTCCAACTATTTACAGTTTCCTGCTTTAACTGTAGCTCCGGTTTCTTGTCCCTGCTTGCAGGATACAGACTTTGGATCGGCAATCCTGGCATACAATCTTTAAAACTTTGCCAAATACCAGGATATATACACCGAAAAACAGCATTTTTCCATTGTATATATTAATGTCCAGTTAGAAACAGCCACTGTAAAGGTTGACAAGGCGCCTTTGTAAAAGATACCATTTGCATGGGTTTAGGTTGCCAAGAGATTGTAACAAAACAAAAATCATGATGTCAACCATTTCACCACGAAAATCTCAAGTGAGCACGCTGACCTACTAACACTGAGACAACTTATCCCTAATCTTCAGTCAATGACCTAAATGTTGAGGCGTAAGAGCAGAATATGTAACAAATCATTATCTTATCGGATGATTTGGCGTCCCACTTGCTGAGAAAACCATGTCCTTGCTGGCGCAGACTTGCAGAGTGGATTGAGTATACCATCCAGCAAGCGGCGACAACGGTGGGACCTTCTACTGTCTCTCCGGTGTACTAGGCCTGATATAAAAAAATACCCACAGGTAGGCGGTTTTCTTATGGGGATATTACTGTATATTCACCCGTCCTTCTAACAGAACGTTGCATTTGACGTATACTCTACCCAAGGCCAAAAATTTTTTGTACTTACAGCCAGAGTACTGTAATTTTTTGTACTTACTTAGTACCAAGCTTACTATGAAGCTCTGGTACTTTTTCTTGTACTAAAGCAATTCTTCGCTACACTGTTCTTCACTACCCGCATCCCCATTCAGTGCTCTTCGCTTTATGAATCTGATTTGATTTGGACGAGCCCAAGAGCTATATATATACCCCGCTACTCAGTGTATATGGCATCTCACAGTTACATTATATTTACTTGCTGTTGTGGTGGTATGAATAACCCCCAGCGGTTGATAGCCTTAAGGCCCTCACTGTGAAAATGCCACAAGGATATTTATGTACGAGACCTGTAACTAATTTCTCGGTGTAAATACAATAAGAGTTTACTGTAGTTTTCTACAGGTGCACAGTATTCTTGGTTGGCGCCAGTAAGCCATCGTTGTTGTTGTTGTTGTTAAAGATCGCTACCTGGAACAAGAAGTTTCAAGTAGCACGGGCTATGGTGAGCCCGTAGCATCGTTGTGGGCTTCGTCAAACCTTCCGCAGTTGATGGGTCTTCGGGCCAACACCAAACCCCCCAAAATACTCTACTTTTTAATAAATCACGTAGAAGAAAAAATATATAGTACAAGAATGTGAAAGTAACGAAAATATGATGCAATGAATAATATAGCATCACCACGAAGGAATATTAAACTTTATACACCTGAACATCCCGTGTACCTTTTTCTTTACAGAGACAACATAACCTGGGTGCAAGTGCAATACGTGCAACACAAACGTCCAGTGCCACAGAGAGCGACAGCTGTAGCAACTTTTACTACGCAGACCTGGCGTGAGAGACTATATAGCACGACTGCTGCCACTGAGGGATAGTTTTCTCCGCATGGCCACAATGCTTGAGTGGCGGAGAGGACAGACTGAACCATATCAGTTACGAGTAAGTTCTGAGTGCTCGCTTTATCCCTTCTCTCTCTATCACACACACCACACACACACACACCACACACACACACACACACACACCACACACTACAGGAGGATAAGGGACTATTTGGGAGAAGTGCAGTGGAGGAAGAAATTAGAGGAAAAACAGTCCAAGATATGATGGCCTAGTCATACAGAAATGCCAAGAGGCCGAAGAGAGATTTATACCAACAGTAAAGGGAAAAAATAAGAAGGAATATAATAACCCATGGTTTAATAGACAGTGTCAGGAAGCAAAAATGACAGCAGGCGGGAGTGGAGGAAGTACGAAGACAAAGGACAGAGGACAACAGGATCAGATGCAACAGAGCTAGGACGATTACATTAACATCAGACGGACATCGAAAGGGACTATGAGAACGNCCATGTTGGTACTCATCCCAGTAGGGTGAGGTGGGTGAGTTTGTTACCTGTTAAGAGTACACAGGAAGTATGTCAAGAGTACTGAATGACACACCAGTCAAGAGTACTGAATGACACAACAGTCAAGAGTACTGAATGACACACCAGTCAAGAGTACTGAATGACACAACAGTCAAGAGTACTGAATGACACAACAGTCAAGAGTACTGAATGACACAACAGTTAAGAGTACTGAATGACACACCAGTCAAGAGTACTGAATGACACACCAGTCAAGAGTACTGAATGACACAACAGTCAAGAGTACTGAATGACACAACAGTCAAGAGTACTGAATGACACACCAGTCAAGAGTACTGAATGACACACCAGTCAAGAGTACTGAATGACACACCAGTCAAGAGTACTGAATGACACACCAGTCAAGAGTACTGAATGACGCAACAGTCAAGAGTACTGAATGACACAACAGTCAAGAGTACTGAATGACACACCAGTCAAGAGTACTGAATGACACACCAGTCAAGAGTACTGAATGACACACCAGTCAAGAGTACTGAATGACACAACAGTCAAGAGTACTGAATGACACAACAGTCAAGAGTACTGAATGACACACCAGTCAAGAGTACTGAATGACACACCAGTCAAGAGTACTGAATGACACACCAGTCAAGAGTACTGAATGACACACCAGTCAAGAGTACTGAATGACACACCAGTCAAGAGTACTGAATGACACAACAGTCAAGAGTACTGAATGAAACAGCAGTCAAGAACATTAAACACTCCTGACTGAATACAACAACAACCACAAACACTAATAAATCACATCGTAAATTCCCTCCCCCCCAAAAAAAAATGTTCAATAAATAAATGAACAACATCAAAATTCCACACCGTATCATTCTTATACGCTGTCAAACGACTGAATCGCCCTGTTTGTCTACCATTACTGCCTGTTGACTCCTGGAAGGGCAAATAGAATTTAGATTGAACATTACGTCATCAGATTAATGGCATCGCGTTCGCGTTGCGAGGTTTATTGTCTTCTTGCGAATCCGCATTAGCAAGATTCAAATGTTTATCTGGCCGCCATATTTGGCTCAGGATCCAAATGTTTTGCTAAACTTTAGTTTGAATTCCACTATTTACCTTGCATTCATCATTGCGTTGGGATCAAATTGCATAATTAGACGCCATATTTGGTTCTGGAAGCGGCTGTTTACTTTGCTGACATTTTGGGAAAGGGACTTGGTTAGATATAATGAAGTCTTACTTCAAAAGCAACTTTGCCTCGTGATTTTACTCATATCATGAAAACAGAAAACGGGAATTATCATCAGTCATACTCATGTAAATTTAGAATTTGCTTACTGTGTTTTCAATCACGCTCCTAGAAAATCGCCCCGATTTTCAGCTCGAGAAATTTCGCTTTTAAAAACAAGTTTAAACTAAGTGTAACTTAATCAAATTTTAAGTGAATCGGAATCTTTCATTTGCAGCTCCCGTGGTGAAGTGGTAAAGCATTCGCCCGGCGCTTCGCGAGTGCTTTGTCCTGGGTTCGTATCCTGGCCGGGAAGGATTGACTAGACGCCAATCCTTAACTGTAGCCTCTGTTCACCCAGCAGTTAATGGGTACCTGGTTGTTAAACGATCTGGCGGGTCGTATTCCGGGGGAAAAATTTAAGAATAAGGACCTGCCCGAAACGCTATGCGTCTTAGTGACTTTATAAGAATGTAAGAACTCTTGTATGTATAAGTAAAAAATAGCAAAAATAACAAATAAATGTGTGAGTGTGCTTCAAACGCTTCACTCTTTCCCCAGCGTTTAATGACACACACACACACACACACACACACACACACACACACACACACACACACACACACACACACACACACACACACACACACACACACACACACACGAAGGGAAAATTTACCCAAATTTCCCCCTCTTTCCCCCCTCCCCAAGGACCAACACCCCTCCGCTCTGTCCCAGACCCCACACACATTAAACTCCCCTTAATAACTTCAGTGCGAAAGCAGTGTTGGGTCACCAGACTCCCATAACACATTATGACCTCAAATGACCTCGTAATGTTAGAACTGTGACTGTTTTTCCCCCTCCCTGCCTTTCCATTCCATCGGTGATATTCTGAACGTAATTTCATATATGATCTATAACACGTGGTATCCTATAGGATCCTATGGGTGTAATATCCTATAGGGCCTTTGGGGCATCACCATTGTTCCTTAACTCCCCCCGGTTCGAATGTTTCCAAATCTCACGTCTTGAAGAAATGTAATTAAACGTCCTAGAGTCATTTTTTTAAGGATTTAATAGTTTGAGTAACTTCAGGCAAGGTACTGATGGAGAGCGAAGTCCGCAGTAACCCTGGAGGAAGGGGAGACTTAAGGATTCTGCAGGTGGACGGCTGCAGGTCCCTCTCAAGTTATGATAACTTTGTGCAGCGGGTTCGGAATTTGCTCCTCTGATTACCGCTTCGCTTTCTGAGTGCAGCACACACACACACACACACACACACACACACACACCACACACACACACACACACACACACACACACACACACACACACACACACACACACACACAGGTTAGGGAGCCGGTGGCCGAGCAAACAGCACGCTGGACCCGGATTCTGTGGTCCCGGTTCGATCCCGCGCACCGGCGAGAAACGATGGGCAGAGTTTCTTTCATCCTATGCCCCTGTTATCTAGCAGTAAATAGGTACCTGGGAGCTAGTCAGCTGTCACGGGCTGCTTCCTGGTGTGTGTGTGTGTGTGTGGTTAGGAAAAAAACGTAGTAGTAGTAGAAACAGTTGATTGACAGTTGAAAGGCGGGCCGAAAGAGCAGAGCTCAACCCCGCGCAAGCACAACTAGGTGAATACACACACACACACACCGGACCAAAGAGCCAAAGCTCAACCCCCGCAAGCACAACTAGGTGAGTACATGAGTCGTAAATTTGTTAATGAATAGAAGTCACAACTGCAATGATTTGAATGACCCAGTTACCAATAAAATGTATAATCAATCATCGGCATTTACTGGAGTTCCAGGCTAGGATACTGTGATAATAATTTGATTTGTCTAAGACAGGCAGCCTGTGTATGTATATACGTATTCTAATATCGAAGTCCCCCCTTTCCCCACATGTTGACTACTCAAGCACCTGTTAACCATTCAAGCTCCTGTTAACTGTATTCCAGCTATTGACTGTATTCCAGCAATTGACTGTATTCCAGCTATTGACTGTATTCCAGCTCCTGCTGACTGTATTCAAGCTCCTGATGACTGTATTTAGTCCCCTGTTGACTGAATTCCAGCTATTGACTGTATTCAAGCTCCTATTGACTGTATTCAAGCTCCTGTTGACTGTATTCAAGCTCCTGTTGACTGTATTCAAGCTCCTGTTGACTGTATTCAAGCTCTTGTTGACTGTATTCAAGCTCTTGTTGACTGTATTCAAGCTCCTGTTGACTGTATTCCAGCTCCTGCTGACCATATTGAAGCAGTCCACCCGAAACATCAAGCAGGGACTGGACGAATCCAGTGGAATGTGGTATATGTCACTCTATCAACAATTGTCACATTGATGGATTTGTATTTCTCTGTGCAAGGAAATCTGTGATGATTAGGT
>WNGS01000690.1:11299827-11311867 GCA_020271785.1 Procambarus virginalis | reverse complement strand
TCTCCCCCTCCCCCGAGCGTGGGTGGAGGGCGTGGGACGGCTGTAAGGGGCTCAGGGCTTAGTCTGGCCTCCCCTCACCCAGCCCTGAGGGGACTCAACAGAGCCCAGGCCGCGCTGCTGACCTGTGGTGAGTGAAAGGGAGACGGGGAGGACGGAAGGGAAGACAGAGGGGAAGAGGAAAGGAGGGGAAAGGTGGAATAAACCTTGACAGTGGCGGGGAAAGCAGAATAGCAAGGTATTTCTAAATCTATGTAAAACAATTTCTAAACCACCTGAGCTCCTGAGCTCCCGAGCCAGCTGCCTATGGGAGATCGTTATCTTCCTATCTTGAGGTTATCTTGAGATGATTTCGGGGCCTTTTAGTGTCCCCGCGGCCCGGAAATCCCTTCGTTAGGCCGAAGGGATTTTTTTTTATTTGGACGTAAAGGTTATTCTAATCTATGGACCTAATGACGAGAACGAGGAGGAGCAAGTGTGTGCCTAACCAAGCAGTGTGAGAGGCCATGAAGGTGTAGGTGAATGGATTCATAACACAGTTCTAAGGTGTTATAATGGTGTTGGGATAATGCCTGGCAACCTCTGGTGGGTTATTAAGGCCACCACAATAACCTACTGACCAACCATCAAGTATAATTTAGTCGTAAACAGCACCATGCAATGTTATCTTGTTGTCAATGTTGTCCCCGCGGCCCGGTCTTCGACCAGGCCTCCACGGTCTTCGACCAGGCCTCCACCCCCAGGAAGCAGCCCGTGACAGCTGACTAACTCCCAGGTATCTATTTTACTGCTAGGTAACAGGGGCATAGGGTGAAAGAAACTCTGCCCATTGTTTCTCGCCAGCGCCCGGGATCGAACCCGGACCACAGGATCACGTGTCCAGCGTGCTGTCCGCTCGGCCGACCGGCTCCCTAGCCGGGCTAGATGGGAAAGGTGGGCTCCCATTTGAAACTACTCATTAAGTATGGGTATGAAAATCAATTTGAGGCAATGGAGTGAGTTGAACTGGCGACCTGGTGATTACCAGACATCTGCCCTTAATCGCAATCACCAGCTCGCCAGTTCAACTCACTCCATCGCCTCAAAATTATAAAAGAACTAGAGCGATTTATAAAAAAATGTGAATGGCAATCAATTTTATTTAAGTAGGTCACCCCTTTCAAAAGAGTACTGCTCCCCTTTCATGTTATTTGTGCCCAACCTGTTCCACCCCCAACCCCAATCTGCCCAGGCGTGTTCACGGGCAACAAAGCCTACCAGGAAGGTCCGTCAAGTCATGCCTTGGTTGTGTGAACTAACAAATTACATACAACAGGTACATGAGCAATTGGTCTGTGTAACTTTAAACTCGTTCTTTCTCTCTCTCAAAAAAAAAAAAATACTCCTCCACGGTACAGAATTTAATAAAACAATTTTTCTCTTACCAAGATAACCCAAAAAACTAATTATACTAGCTTGCATTTTTATTTATTTCGCTTCAAAGAAATTTACACAGAAAATTTATAATATAATTTGTTGATAAATTCACTAAAATGTTGATAATGTGCATTAAAATAGTAATAATGATCTGTATAGGATACAAACTATAATGTAATATAATTATCTGACAATATGAATAGTTACTTAAGTTAATGCTTACGATTATTACATAATAACGAAGAGGATAACCTAGAGGATAAATATGATTGTTACCCATAAATAAAAGATAAGCGTCCGACGTCTGTCAATAAAATTATAGTAATCATGTTTATGTTAAAATGAGTGAAATATTAATTAATATAATTATAATAACCAACATGAAAGGCATCTATGTGCTGTTCATTTTATTGTTGTTAATAATAGTATAGTGGTAGAGTATGAGGCTTGGCAAGGCCGATGTCGTAGGTTCGCTCCCAACTCATTGCCCTAGTGAAGTTTCTCAATAATAATGATAATGATATAATAATATAATAATATTTGAATTTTAAAGTAGTTTATCTATTCATTCTTTATATTATTTTATTACAATAATTATTTCACAATGAAGTCAGAAGATATATTAAGGCTGTAAAAAAAGGATCGAACTTGCGTTCTTGGGCTCCGCAGGCACACACATTACCGACTAAACCATGACTTCCTATAAGTGCTGTATAGGACCGGTTCGATCCGATCGTATGACATCTTATCATGGTCCAGACGTTAGTGAATGTTCCTGGGGAGTCCAAGGGACGCGTGTTCGATCCCATCGTCCTGCCACAATGTATACTATTCTCATTATTTTCAGTATCTTTTCGCCTACGCTGACCTTCTTCTCCCCAACAGTGCCACACTCTCCCCCGTCAGCACCTGCTGCAGGTAAGGGAGAGCTGGTAAAGACTCGTGGCAGCGCTGCTGGAGGCGCCGGAGGAGGAGGAGGAGGAAGGAGGTCAGTACTCTCTCTCTCTCTGACGAGAGCCAGAGCCATGCAACAGAAGGAACAGGAACTGATGGATGTCTACCACGAACTCCCTGGGTAAGAAGGTGGTGGAGGGAGCAGTAGTCGCTTTTACTGTCAGGTAAACCTTTCACGCTGCCTGGGAATCGAACTTGGGTCCAACCAGTTGAGAACCGGTTGAGTCACAATAACATGGTTGAAGATTAGACACCTAACACATAAATCCGAAAACGAAGAATTTACAACGTTTCGGTCCGTCCTGGACCGTTTATCAAGTCCAGGACGGACCGAAACATCGTCAATTCTTCATTTTTCAGATTTGTGTGCCGGGTAACTAACTACAGACCTTAGAACTCTATGTTATATTTAGTTAAAAGGTTCGTCTTTCCTAATTATTTCACTATTCTCCTCCGCACTATACATTCTTAAACCCTACATGACACATACGCCATATGCATGTATATGCATATGCATATGGCGTGTGCACGTGTACATGTACGTATGTTTATCTATGTATGAATACGTAATTATCTGCATGCAGATAATTGTAGGCGCTGGATCCTGCAAGCTTAACTTACTTGCATTCAGATTGAGATATTGTTTTATCATATAAAAACGCTATTCATAAATGGTTGCACATCTACAATTGAGACACTTTACTTAAAAGTACAGTACATTAATTACATGAGTCACACTAACACCACGTAGACATTATCATAGCTCACTATTTGGTGTTTGGCTCAAGGCCATTGAACCTCTTCAGGGCTTAATAAGGCTAACACAAGATCTTACTAACTAACCATCAAGTATGCATCAATACTATAGATATCTTAGAAGTATTATACACTAAGTTTTTATGAATACCAAAAATTTGATATAGCTTAATTCACACTTAACTTCAATGTCAATAGGGCTTTGAAAAGTCGAAGGCGGAAGGGGGGAGGAAGAAAATTGAGGAGTAGAAATTCTGGAAGAGGATGTGGACGGGGCATGATGAGTTTAAAAAGTTCAGTAGCCTATCCACCGCGGTTTGGCGTCGAATGTGTTTCGTGGTTCTTGGCTTCGTGTTTGGGCGGCGGGAGGCGGCACGGTAGGCTGTGTTTATAAGATATGATATAATCTTGTGTGAAATGTAATAATATGGCATATCATGGGTGCAAACTAGTTTTGTAGATAGTGAACTTCCTACATGGAAGGCAGTGGAAAAGGCCGTCCGGATTAACTTATGGGATTAGCGCTTATGTGTCCAAGTAAGTTTGCCTTATCAATTTGTGGTAATCTTGTGAAATCCTTCCACGGATTGCACTTACTTTAAATAGTTATAAGACCTTCTTATATGTAAAACGAGTAGTAACGTGTTTTATAAAATTATGTACGGGTACCATCCTGTGTATTTGAGTTCAGGGGATGGGTAACTTGGTTGATTTGTCAAAGTTGTACATGAGTTGTCTCAGGTCAGCTAGGAGCCATGTGGTTAGAAGCTTGCCAAGCAAGTTTGATTTCACTCAATAGGCAATACTGTCGGTATTCACTTAACAACTTAGTCTTGTTCACTTACCTAGGTATTTACCACCATTTAACAGTAGAGAGTCAGTCAGTTAAAGTTGCCCAAATGCATATTAATCAGGTTTTGATAATTAAGTGAGATAACTAGTCTGGCAATCAACCAAGGCGGCCTCACATAGGTTTGAGGGCGAATTAGTCAGTGGTTTGGGAGCGGCAAGGGCTGGTCCCCACGCCAAAGGCGGCTATAACATCGGCAGTTGTTGATATTTTAAGGTAAAGTCTTGTGTTGTGTTATTGTGTACATTAGGATCCAATTATCATTGCCTCAAGGTTAGGAAATATTAGCTAGGAAGTGCATTACATATATTTTTGTAAATAAACGGATTTATTGAATAACTTGTGTTTAGCCAATCCCCCTCAATTTATTTCTGGGTCCATGATCCTGAACTGTTGTGTTGTTAATTTCATACGGTCCTACAAACACCTTCATAGATTAAAATATTCCCCCTTGGCCCCTTGTCTGATTTAAGCCGCTTTTAAAGTAATTCCATTCCCTCTTTTTCACTAATTGGGGATACAGATTCTTAGTATTCTCATGCGATTGACTGGTCCTTCTCCACAGTCAATTAGCTTAATTACACAGGGTCATTAAGGGAAGGTGGTGGCAGTGTGAAGGCTATTTTGTGTAAACCTGGATATATTACAGGTTGTAAGTGTTTGTAACTGGTAATAGCAGAGTTCCTGGTGCAAGTGGCACTTGGTGATCAAACGCCAAGTAGTACAAGGCAAAACGGAGGATAAAGTTGGGGTGGGGGGGGGGGTGGTGATTATTGCTTATAGTCACTATTTCGCTTATAAATAAGTACACTGACGTTTCAAGTCATATTTTTTTTCAAGGCACTAACTTTTGCTCTCAGTTTTATTAAACTATAGAGATTTTATACAAAATTTGACAATATCCTGAGTTACTTTACAATTTATTTAAATATTTTAGTTTAGTTTTATTATTTTTATAAAATTGTAATATCAATATAGGTATAGGTTCAGTACTAATTGTAATATCTCAACACACTAAGAAGGTTAGGTTAGGTTGTGGTTTCCTATTCAGTATTTCAAGGTAAACTCAAATATTCACAATAAATTAGTATGTCACATATGCACGTATTCATAAGCAAGATATTGACTATAAGCAAGTGCGAGAACGGGTTGGGTAGTCGAGGGGGTAGTCTTGACTTTGAAGTGTTTGTAATGCATTGTAGTCACCCCGTAAAGTTTAAGTATGTTTATTGAGGAAAGAAAATGCATCTCAAAGAGAAAGAGTAGGATAGGCTATTTCTATCCCTCCCCCGTCACCCACTCAACGGGACGCAATGGCGGTGAGCAGTTTAGTTGAATTAATAAGTTTGCTCCCGACTACCGCCAAGTGAATTCTGATTCTAATTTATCATGCCTGAACCTATCAGTTCTCCAATATAAAATTAAATATATCCTTCATTTTTACCTATTTAAAACTTGTTATGCTATTTTGACTCTCCTGATATTTGTTCCTCCTTCCGTCTTTACAGCAAGTTTAGATTTTATATTTAAAAAAATTCAACTTTTCTTGCATGTAAACGTACGTAATTTACACCATGTGTTATGTGTAAACGTACGTAATTTACTTTTACACCCTGCTATGTTTAAGAACACCTAATTTACACATGATATGTATTTTAAGTCTAAATGTAAGCAATTTACACCATGTGTTATGTGTAAATGTATGTAATTTCCCTACTAATTCATAATGTACGTACTTGCAGTTATGGCATATATGACCACCTGACGGAACTGCCTCTCTCTGAAGCAGGTGCAGAGGAAGTGACAGGTGAGGAAGGAGGGAGGGAGAGAAGGAGGAAATAAAGAAAGGATGTACTGAAATAGAAGACACACACACACACCACAAAAACATACATCTGCAACTTCCCTTCCCCCCACAACTTTCACACACACACACACACACACACACACAACACACACACACACACACACACACACACACACACACACCCACACACACACACACACATACGCAAATTCTCCACGGAAAATACCCAAATATATTTTACATATTAAATAAGGCTTCTTAACATATTCACCAATTTAGGTAAGTCTCTTGTAATCAAATGTAAATTTGATAATGTTAATTTCATTCTTATTTATGAACTTAGAAAAAGACAGGAAATATTTTTGGTAGCCTAACAGTAGTGGTAATGGGATAGGAGTAGTGGAATTATTCATAGTAGAAGTATTAATAGCGCTATATATATATATATATATATATATATATATATATATATTATATATATATATATATATGCAAACAAGCCTGAATGGTCCCCAGGACTAGATACAACTGAAAACTCACACCCCAGAAGTGACTCGAACCCATACTGCCAGGAGCAACGCAACTGGTATGTACAGGGACGCCTTAAACCACTTGACCATCACGACCGGACATAAGGAAGTGATAGCCGAGGCTATATGAACTATGAGGCTATATATATATTCTGGGGTGTGAGTTTTCAGTTATATATATATATATATATATATATATATATAATATATATATATATATATATATATATATATATATATACTAGCAGCAGGTAAAGTATTAGTAGTAGGAAATAGCAGTGATAGCTGTAGTTACAACAGACACAGTAAAGGCAGCAGTAATAGCAATAGCTGTAGAAATGATAACATTGGATGCATAATCATTGTTAACAGAACCGCCGCCATCTTAGGTTCACAAACAGTGGCTGGTGCGACATCTTTACCTATCCGCCATCACTAGCTTTCATATATGTTATTCTTGGTTTTCCTGCTGTTGGTACGTCACGGCCGCCTTTCTCCTACAGGTCGCGGAGGTGGCGGGGCCTTGAAGGTGAGCAGTCCAGGGGAACGAGCAAGGTTCCGTCATGACCCCTACCCACGCGTTCCCTCCTCCACCTAAACACCAAGACGAGCCATGCTTGAAACAGCCAACGGTCATCTGCGCGCGCATAACTGCCACATGCGCGCGCACATACGAAGGTAGAGGACGTCTTTTGTTTCTTTGTGGTTCAACGGGGCCAGGAAGTCAACTGCTCCTGACGAAAACTACGTCACAGGTACAGGAGATAGATAATTTCCTCGCAAGCTCTTGTATATAAACAGGAGTTTCTTCAGAACGCAAGAATTCTTGGAGGATATTTTAGGACCCTCTGGTGGAAGTGCAAATTTTCTGCGATTTGTAGCTGGAAAAGAAGGTGTCCTTGATCTGAGTGTTGGGTGTGTGTTATGTCAACGGTGTACTAATGATTGTAAGAGAGAAAAACAAGGATTTGATGTCAAGTTATCGAAGTTGTGAAGCCTCCCAGCAATCCAAACTCGGCAAATAAATAAAAGGTCAATAGACGCATCCATTGGACGTGAAAACCACCAGCTTATATACTAAACTTTTTCAAGCTTTATATTACCCCCTAGCCAGTAATGACATTATACTTTAAGATAACAAGATCACCGATTTTTAAAGTATTTGATTATGATAAGTCTTTCTCGAAGTCTTGAATTTATCTTGATCAAGATAACGGTTCAAGTTGCAATTCGTCTTTGAGTGTGTGCAAGTGCAGATGTCACGGCCTACGGCAACAGACAGGAGGTTGGATAGTTTCATAAAGATTTGTGCAATAGTTAAACGGGTTTAAATTGTGTGCACTTGATTTCTAACTTTTCATTTTGATCGTTATATCTTTGAGTTCGAGCTTAACTTCTTAGAGTTCGATCCTGACCTCCGTGAGTTTAATGTGAACTTCTGTGTGTTCGATCTAAACTTTTTTGAGTACGATCTTACCGCATCTGAACTTCCTATATAGAACTTCAGTCAGCAGGATTCTATTTTGTTACAGTAGCAGTATAACCTATAAATGTAGACGTCAGAACTGCTGCCGTTGAAGGAGCAGGGCTGCTGTAGAAGCCTGGCCTGCCTTCCTGCACACTTCAAGAAGGTACTTGCACTTATTCCGCAATTGTATATATACCTGAAGTGCAGACAGGTATCCAAGTGATCTAAGAATCCTTGTGTCCTGTGTTCCTCTCCATCCTTCTCTTCCTTCACATATCCTCCTCTTTATTCCTTTCACTCTTTTCAAATCCTACCTCCTTACATCCTCCCCTACTATCTCCCTCTCCATCCCTTCAGTCCTTTATCGGTACCCATGATTAGCGCCAAATCTCTCCTTCCTGAAGGGTAAATCTGAAGTTAATTCTGTCAAACATGGGATGCAATTCCTAACTGTATGTAAGCAACTGTTAAAGTGAACTTCTTCAGAGCCCAAACAGTGTTCATAACCTCCTATGCACCCTTTGGTATTTTCGAGCAGAAGATCAAGTGTTATTTATATTCTCATGCTGAATCATTCGCTTGTTTGTTCTGACAAGCCTTTAAAAAAAAATTCAGTTTCCCCTGATACATAGACCTGACAACGCTCCTCATTACTCTAGTCAAGTAGTCAATAAGGTTTTATTAACACAACTTATTTTTTTTCTGACGAAAAGTGATGTATAGAATTTTGTAATTATACACCACGTGTGTTGAAATAGTTATTTTTTGTAGCTAGCAATTTATATTAGGTTTATAGCACAGAAATGTTAAAATATTTAAATGACAGCAGACTCTAAATATAACAGAATGTGAGAGATGGATTTTAACCTTAAAATTAAATAATCCCTAAATACTTATTATGAGTATTAATGCATGTATTAGGAAGTGTCCAGCAAGTATAATTCCTGAAAGATGGTTTGCGAGCACTGACACATGTGTGCACTTAGCCTCATAGAGTTGTGTTAAAAATTTAAACAATATTGTATTAGGGGTGTCACAAAACCACTTTCTCATAACAAATAATGATGGTAATTATAATTAAAGAGCTCAAGTATTTATTTTTTCTTTGACAGATTAGAACCATCCAATCAGTAATCTGAGCTCCACAACACCTGAAACCTTGACGATTCAGGAGTTACTCTAGATCTAGAGAAACATTCTCATTGGCTGATTGAGCCTAAACATTTTCATTAAACGTGCTCGTGATTGGTTGATTCTATCTGATGATTAGCATAAGTCGTAATAGATAAGCAAACAATTTTCTTAATACTTTGCTTAGAATCACAGAAATGCAGCACTGAGGGTGAACATAAACCTTGGAACCCCAATTATAAAGCAAATGAATAGTCCACGTAATCACAACATTTATAGAATGTTTTCTGTTATTTTAAGCAAAAAACAAAACAAAATGAAACCGGTTGCTTTCTATAATTTAGACAAAATGACAATGTCTGTTGAATTCACAACCTTGTGTATTTCCCTTACCGTGTAGAATTAAGTTGAGAATTTTGCTGTTGCCGACCGTAAGTGTTCTGGTCTAAACTCCTGTGTTCACTTGCGAAACTTATATATCTTTCCTTAATTATGGTAGCTTGGTTTACATTTACCCAGCAATTTGTAAGCGCCGAAGCGCTATGAGATTGTCTATAACAATATTAACCTTGGGTTGCGAAGCTTCCAAAGTCGTTAATTGTTTAATAAATCTAAATTAAGTTGCCATGGTCGAGGAAAGATGTACAGGTTTCGTTAGTGGCCACGTAAATTTCTGATGTATCTTGGGCACTTGCCACCAGAATGATTGATGATGATTAAGCTACCCGTAAGTATTGAGTTGCCCGTAATTGCCGCTAGGCTGTTAGTGTTATAGATTGAGCTACTCGGAACATAAGCTCCGAGCCGCACGGGTTATCGTGCGCCCATTGTGAACTTGTGTACCGCTAAGCCTTCTTAGTCAATTATCAGTTCAACGTACTGCAAACACAATCTTATATATAAATACGGGCTAAAAAGTCATATCGGTTAGCTGACTGTTGACGGATCTGTTTTGGAGGCTTCCCGTCTACCAGCTCTTGTCTGGCTTAACGGTTTGTGAATGGTTATCAGACCTATAAGTCTAGCATGCTGCCTGACGACTGTCAGGCATTGCCTGTGCGTGGTGATGGCTGTAAGACATGTAAGACATTTATTAAAGAGTCTGACAGACGTATAAATGACCTGTCAAATAGTCTAGATGAAGGCTATGTAACAAGGCCTCTTCTGAGTAGAACCTGATAATAACCTTCTTCAAGTTACTTATTTCCTTCCCTTTCATCAATTGGTATATTTTGACGGCTCACCCCCTTCGCCTGTCTCGATGTACACGAACGCTCCCTGGAGTTATTGCGGTGGATGGTATATACGAACGCTCCCTGGATTGATTGTGGTGGATGGTATACACGAACGCTCCCTGTAGTTATTGAGGTGGATGGAATACAAGACCGCTCCCTGGATTGATTGTGGTGGATGGTATACACGAAGGCTCCCTGGAATTATAGTGGTGGATGGAATACACGAACGCTCCCTGGAGTTACAGTGGTGGATGGAATACACGAACGCTCCCTAGAGTTAAAGTAGTGGATGGTATACACGAACGCTCCCTGGAATTATAGTGGTGGATGGAGTACACGAACGCTCCCTGGAGTTCTAGTGGTGGATGGAATACACGAACGCTCCCTAGAGTTAAAGTAGTGGATGGTATACACGAACGACTAACCAAAACAGCGGCCCAATATGTGTTTTGTAGCCATGTAGTAATAGGTTTATATTATAACAACAAATATATAGATGGCTTTTGTATATACAAAATGATAAGGAGATATAATATATATATATATATAACACACAAATATATATTTAATAAAATATTCGAAATAAAAATAATGTCAAGCTTTAATCAAAATACTAGCCTATATATATATAGAGCTAAAATGACACGCATGCCTTTCTCTTATTTAAATATATGGCCTCTACCGGCTAGTCATATAGGGTTCAATGTACCTTACCACGGACAGACTCAGCTCTTATTTATCACGCAATTCCTTGTGCGAACACTTGATAATTATTTTTTGTAATTTTCGTGAATGTTTGGTAGCCTCTGGCAACTGTGGGATCTTAGCGAGGGTTAATTTATTTCATATAAGCAGTTGTTTTTAAAAGATTTGGAATCTGAACCTATTTTAAAGTTTTCCTGCTTATTTTTTCTATTCTTATTTTTATTCAAGTTTGTTTCATTAACTCTGCTATTTATTATCTTGGATATTACCCTTTGTATCGCCGAGGCCTGACCACGTATTTTCACGTGGAATTTCAAATTATTTTGTTTTGGAACATAATATTTATGTCAGCCTACAGCAAACTATGTCATTATGTCGGAGGAGTAGAGCAATGGAGTCTTTTTTCCAAAGTTAAGTGCGGGATCTGAATACCTCAACCCACGAATTACATATCATCTATAACTTTTCAGAAAATAGTACGGGGTCTATACCTGTGCCATGTGACAATATACGGTGGAATCTAATAGCATTATCTTGTCATTTATCACATTTCTCAAAGAGGAATAAGCAGTTGTAGAGGTTTAAATCATTTATTCAACCTTTCAGATCAGATGATATAGAGAATTTAACCCCTTAACCTACATAATATAGTCAACACTTTATCCTTCTTTGCATGCAATAGATAATCAGACTGCTTGCGTATAGAGGGTTCAATTGTTCATCTTAGCAGACTGAAGGAATGAGAATGTGAACACGTTTAATGAACACCAACCCCCAACCCACATGTTTCGCCCTCAGACACAACACTAATACAATCCTTAAAATAATACAATACTAAAACAATACAATGCTGAAATAATACAATACTTTAAATGCACCATTTTAAGTGTTATTTTTTATTTCTGATATGCACGGGTGTATTATATATATACGTTTCAATTCATGTTTTATCTTCTTTGTCTACAGCATTCTCTTCAGTTGCTATATCCCTCTTCTCTTCTTTATCTACAACCTTCTTCTCTCCTTTATCTAAATATTGTTTTCTTCTTTATCCAAATATTTTTCTCTTTATCCAAATCATTATTCTCTTAGGATGCATTGAGAGGAGGTTGTACAACCACATATACATTTCACTTCAAATTAATAATGTATACATACACATTAGTGAATTCATCATGGATGTACATCAAT
>WNGS01000690.1:11234410-11249045 GCA_020271785.1 Procambarus virginalis | reverse complement strand
TCCCCAGCCACGTGCCCCTCCCCCAAACTCTCTCCAGTCACGTGCCCCTCCCCCGAAACTCTCCCCAGTCACGTGCCCCTCCCCCCAAACTCTCCCCAGTCACGTGCCCCTCCCCCAAAACTCTCCCCAGTCACGTGCCCCTCCCCCCAAACTTCCCCAGTCACGTGCCCTCCCCCAAACTCTCCCCAGTCACGTGCCCTTCCCCCCAAACTCTCCCCAGTCACGTGCCCCTCCCCCAAACTCTCCTCAGTCACGTGCCCCTCCCCCCAAACTCTCCCCAGTCACGTGCCCCTCCCCCAAACTCTCCCCAGTCACGTGCCCCTCCCCCCAAACTCTTCCCAGTCACGTGCCCTTCCCCCCAAACTCTCCCCAATCACGTGCCCCTCCCCCCAAACTCTCCTCAGTCACGTGCCCCTCCCCCCAAACTCTCCCCAGTCACGTGCCCCTCCCCCCAAACTCTCCTCAGTCACGTGCCCCTCCCCCCAAACTCTCCCCAGTCACGTGCCCCTCCCCCAAACTCTCCCAGTCACGTGCCCCTCCCCCCAAACTCTCCCTAGTCAGTTCAGTACACATCTCTGTTGCTGTTAGACATGTCCAGGAACTATGGCTGGCTTACCGTGAGGATAGCCTCGCTCGTGACAAGGAGATGAGGCTATTTGTTTTACATTATATATATATATGAAAGATACATATGCGAATTGTGACTATATGACTATATCGGTGATTAAATGATACATTCTTGCAAAGCCACTAACAAGAACAGCCTAATAAGTTTTCTCTCCCTTAACAATGGGAAACAATCCACATCAAATATATAAAAATCATCCAATTTTCTCAGAGCGTCTCCACCTTCCTAGTTTACATGGCGTCCCTTCACTTCCAGGGTTCACGAGTTTACATGACGTCCCTTCACTTCCGGGGTTCACGAGTTTACATGACGTCCTTTCACTTCCGGGGTTCACGAGTTTACATGACGTCCCTTCACTTCCGGGGTTCACAGAGTAGTTTTCATAGCGGTACAGCTCAGTTATTGGTCAATTTGGCCACATATCTCATATTTCCAGTTTTGCAAGCTGAAAATTGCAAGGGTGCGGGGGGGGGGGGTCGAAACTTCTGCGAGGCTAGGGTTAATGATCTCCTGCCTTTAATGTAGTTTTACTAGTCATAATCTTCAGAGCTTTTATGTTTGTTTAGTACTTAAAACGGTAAATGACCGCTTTCTCCAAACAGCCAAACTACGCATTTATGCTTCCTGGAAAAATGCAAATTCAAAACCTTTTGTCAATTTCCAGATATATCTTTTTCCAGCAAAATTAGTAACATGGATAAAATCATATCCAACACTAATTTTAAGGCCAAAAAAAAAATCAACTTTTTTAAAACAACGTTCTTTATTTTATAGACCAAATAGCCAATTTCCAAACGATTACTTTCTAAATCACAATGCCGGTCCTGAACTACCACCGCCCATACTAAACAGCCGCTCGTTATCCCAAATAGTCTCCACCCGTCCCAAAGAGTAATTTCTTAAGGCTTTCCACGTGCCCGAAGGCGACACAAACATGACATTGCCAAGTTCAAGTATGTTTATTGAGACAAGAAAAAAATACATCTCAAAGGGATAAAGTAGCTTAGGCTATTTGTAACCCTCTTCTACTTCAAGACACTGCCCACGACAAGTTACCAACCCGCCTGGTGACTAGGTTCTTACATTACCTGCTCCAGTGTCACCTTCCAGCCTGTCCACCTGTCCTCTCTCGTCATTCTCGGTTATGCAAGTTTTACAGTTTTATTTGTTGCAGTTGTGCACGCGCAGTGTGACACTTATATGTGTGTGCGAGTATGAGTGCGCAAGTGTGCAAACACAAGCACGTGCTTAAGCTTGACTGCCTCAATGGTCTCCCTGGCTTGGCGCCTTTTGATAATTAATTACTTGCCTGCGTGTCCATCTGTCTGTCTGTCTCAGTCTTGCCTCACGTATATTACTGGCTGACCCATCCACCACCTGTCAGTTATACACTACACGTCCTCAGCAATCTTGCGATAGTGTCAAGTCACTGGTAAAGGAAGGCGTGTCTTGCACATATATCCGTCTGACGTGATGCGGCTCTGTCACATTAGTGTTCCATGTCCACCAACGTATCAAGATGCATAAATAATGCCTAGAATGTTAAGCTATGTTAAGGCTGCATGTATGGCCGAGCAATTCAACAAATTTCCGATAATGTCAGTGACTTTGGGCTAACATCAACAAACACGACCACCACGGCACAACTTTCACGGTCAACAATGCACTGCCGCCGCCACCACCTCCCGACAACCACAACTGGGGAGCAAGGGAGAGGGGAGCATCCCTCCCCCTTGTTACACTACACCCCAAACTTCCCCCCACCCCACGTCCGGAAATAGGGAAGTGGTGGAGGGATGGAATGGGAACAGGATGGTTGGGGGGTGGGGTTGGAGATGGAAGGAGAGAGGAGAGTTGGAGGGATGGGGTTGGAATCATGGTGGGTTTCAGGGAGGGGAAGGAGAGTTGTGAAGTTTTGTTGCGCTTTTTTCATCTTTAAGTGTGTGCATTCAACCGTGGGGACAGGTGTCTGGAGAGTTGGGGGGAGGGGCCATGGCCAGGTGTAGACAGGGGGGAGGGGCCATGGTTAGGTGTCGAAAGGGGGGAGGGGCCATGACCAGGTGTCGACAGGGGGGAGGGGGCCATGGCCAGGTGTCGACAAGGGGGAGGGGGCCATGGCCAGGTGTCGACAGGGAAAAGGGAGCCATGGCCAGGTGTCGACAGGGGGAAGGGGGCCATGGTTTGGTGTCGACCTGGGGGAGGGGCCATGGCTAGGTGTCGACAGGGGGAGGGGGCCAAGGCTAGGTGTCGACCGGGGAGAGGGGGGCATGGCCAGGTGTCGACAGGGAGGGGGCCATGGCCTGGTGTCGACAGAGGGGGAGGGCCATGGCCAGGTGTCGACAGGGGATGGGAGGGGCCATGGCCAGGTGTCGACAGTGGGGGGGGAGGGGCCATGGCCAGGTGTCGACAGGGGGGGAGGGGCCATGGCCAGGTGTCGACAGGGGGGGGAGGGGCCATGGCCAGGTGAGTACATGGGGGGAGGAGCCATGGCCAAGTGCGGGCACGGGGGGAGGGGAGGGGCCATGGCCAGGTGTGGACACGAGGGGGGGGGGGCCATGGCCAGGTGTCTGGGGGAGGAAGGGGCCCATGTATAAAACAAATGTATAAACACACACAGCCAGGTGTGTATTTATACATTTATTTAAGAACTTGCATGATTTAGCCTATGTTTAAACTCTAATAACTAAGGTGTTTGTGCAGTTGTTTGGCTTATTTATACAAGCAGTGTGTGTGTATTTATTATCTGTCTGCAGAATCGAGCTATTAGCTCTTGGACCTTGCCTTTCTAACCAATAAATCACAAGGCCCTGGTGTTTGTGTGGAGGCCTCGGTGTGTGCATGTGGAGGCCTCGGTGTGTGCATGTGGAGGCCTCGGTGTGTGCATGTGGAGGCCTCGGTGTGTGCATGTGGAGGCCTCGGTGTGTGCATGTGGAGGCCTCGGTGTGTGCGTGTGGAGGCCCCGGTGTGTGCATGTGGAGGCCTCGGTGTGTGCGTGTGGAGGCCCCGGTGTGTGCATGTGGAGGCCTCGGTGTGTGCATGTGGAGGCCTCGGTGTGTGCATGTGGAGGCCTCGGTGTGTGCGTGTGGAGGCCTCGGTGTGTGCATGTGGAGGCCCCGGTGTGTGCGTGTGGAGGCCTCGGTGTGTGCATGTGGAGGCCTCGGTGTGTGCATGTGGAGGCCTCGGTGTGTGCATGTGGAGGCCTCGGTGTGTGCATGTGGAGGCCTCGGTGTGTGCATGTGGAGGCCTCGGTGTGTGCGTGTGGAGGCCTCGGTGTGTGCGTGTGGAGGCCCCGGTGTGTGCGTGTGGAGGCCTCGGTGTGTGCATGTGGAGGCCTCGGTGTGTGCATGTGGAGGCCTCGGTGTGTGCATGTGGAGGCCTCGGTGTGTGCGTGTGGAGGCCTCGGTGTGTGCGTGTGGAGGCCTCGGTGTGTGCGTGTGGAGGCCCCGGTGTGTGCATGTGGAGGCCCCGGTGTGTGCATGTGGAGGCCTCGGTGTGTGCATGTGGAGGCCTCGGTGTGTGCATGTGGAGGCCTCGGTGTGTGCATGTGGAGGCCTCGGTGTGTGCATGTGGAGGCCTCGGTGTGTGCGTGTGGAGGCCCCGGTGTGTGCGTGTGGAGGCCCCGGTGTGTGCGTGTGGAGGCCTCGGTGTGTGCATGTGGAGGCCTCGGTGTGTGCATGTGGAGGCCTCGGTGTGTGCGTGTGGAGGCCCCGGTGTGTGCATGTGGAGGCCCCGGTGTGTGCGTGTGGAGGCCTCGGTGTGTGCATGTGGAGGCCTCGGTGTGTGCATGTGGAGGCCTCGGTGTGTGCGTGTGGAGGCCTCGGTGTGTGCGTGTGGAGGCCTCGGTGTGTGCATGTGGAGGCCTCGGTGTGTGCGTGTGGAGGCCTCGGTGTGTGCATGTGGAGGCCTCGGTGTGTGCGTGTGGAGGCCCTGGTGTGTGTGCGTGCAAACCTCGTCTATGTGCATACAACTACTGTATACATGTTTGAATATTTTTAAATAGCTTTTCACCTTTAGTATGTTCATAATAGTTGGTGCATCTGTTCACTCCTTTGGCTGCAGTACTTTCATTGGATTTGCAAGTGTAATCATGTCCCTGTGTGCACCCACGTGCAGCATGCACGCACAGCACACATGCTCAAAAAACACACAATTAAAATTACCCATATGAACATAAAGGCATTTTCTTCATTGTGAAAATAGTAATGGTGTGAAATGTATTAGAAGGGAAAGTAGTGCAAGGTACATTCAAACCAGGATTCAGTGTAAGTAGAAATAATACATGGGTCACCAGGGTAGTTAAACCATACAACTGGTGGTTAGAAGGCAGGAGCTAGTGCTCAACACATAATTAGGCAATTCTACACACTCACAAATGGTCTAAGGGGCCTCGCGGCTGAGGGGACAGCGCTCTGGGGTCGTAGTTCTAAGGGCCAGGGTTCTATCCCGACAGAGGCAGAAACAAATGGGCAGTTTCTTTCACCCTGCTGGACGGTAGAGTAATGGTCTTGCTTCATGCAGGTCGGCGTTCAATCCCCGACCATCCAAGTGGTTGGGCACCATTCCTTACCCCTGTCCCAGCCTAAATCCTTATCCTGAACCCTTCCCAGTGCTATATATTCATAATGGCTTGGCACTTTCCCCTGAAAAGTCACTTCCCTTCACCCTGATGGACCTGTTCACCTAGCAGTAAATAGGTACCTGGGAGTTAGACACCTGCTTCCTGGGGATGTGTGTGTGTGTGTGTATTTACCTAGCTGTATTCACCTAGTGCTTGTGGGGGTTGAGCTCTGCTCTTTTGACCCGCCTCTCAGCTATCAACTGTTACTACTATTATTTTTTTGTATTTATTTTTTTTACACCACACACACACACACACACACACACACCAGGAAGCAGCCCGTGACAGCTGACTAACTCCCAGGTACCTATTTACTGCTAGGTAACAGGGGCATCAGGGTGAAAGAAATTCTGCCCATCATTTCTCGCCAGCGCCAGGAATCAAACCCGGGCCGCAGAATCACATGTCCAGCGTGCTATCCACACAGTCACCGGCGCCTGTGTATGTGTGTATTGTGACGGTGTTCCCCCCCTTCTAATTCTCCCACGCCTGCTGTAAGAGTCATGTCCACTATTCCCGAGCGTTCTCTACATTGCAGGCAACAATTGAACATATGTGGGAGAGAACAGTATTCTCGAAGAGCCGAGAAATTTGCGTAAATGTAGTATTTTGTCCTGTGGGATAGGCCCTTTAGGGAGCCAATATGGCGCTGGCAAGTCTGTTCTCCCGCCAAAACTGTGTGACGTCAGTGGCGCCAGATTGGTCACCGTCAGCGACATGGCACTGGGAGCCAATGAAAACCAACTTTGGGAAAAGTGACGTCACATAGGCATAGGGGGTCCGCCCGTGTTGGCGCCAGGCGACATCAGTCTTTCATGACACGTCCGAGAGGTAGGACGCGCGATCGGTCGTCCTGTCAGAGTGACGGATTTACCGAACTCCGGTGGATTTAAGCGTCTCCAGTTGTTGGCACGCACTCTGTGAGGTCTTCCTTCAACCCAGAAGTGGCTCAGATAAGGAATTGACAGAATATTGAGCAACAAGTGCTCAGGGACAGGTGCGTTGCAAGAAGTGGGCCGGGCATCGACGTGTGTCGTCGTTGGCAGTTCACCAGTATAAGAGGCAGCTTAGTGGCCGGGCCACCCACCGTGAGTGAACCAGGTTGACAGCCTTGTCAACCAGGTTGAACGTGTGATCGACGATCCTGTCAAGTTTGACAGTAACCCCACCTTCGTGGAACCCTACGAGTCAACAGTTGGATGCAAGCACGTCGAGAAGTCTTCCCAAATACCTAGCGATATATCTAGACGACGAGGGAATTGACAGTGTTGTGAGCTTCAAGAGCTCTGAAGTCGGGTGCTGTGCGTGTGTCGTCCGGGACGGCTGATAACTTCAGTGACTTCGTAGTGGTGAGAGGCAGTTCCTCTGGGATTACAGTGACAAGGACTAATTGGGAAACGTACGACGACCGCCGAGACGTAGGCGGGCTGCCGTAGTTGGGAGGAAAGTTGACGGCCAGGAGACCGACTTCGACCCTGCGACGTACTGTAGAGGACGGAGCACGGACCTGCTGTGTACAGAAGCGGCGAGACGCGACATCCTAAGGCGTGGGGCTGGTGTTTCTGGATGAACGAGGCGAGAGCCTGGACCAGGAGCTACAACCCAACTGTCATCCTAGGATAGGTGAAGTAGGTGTTTACAGTTCCCTCCCATTTCCCCTTTAGTTAGCTATATATATTCTTGTCAGGATATTTTGTATGTCGTGAGCAAGTCTCACCTGAGTTTAAGTCACAGAGAGCACAGTATGTGGTGAGGCTGCCCAGAGCGCTCACAGTATCAGTTTACATATAAATCTATGTGTGGGTGTGTGCAAGCACCAAGATTCATCAGAGAATTTACTGTGACTATTATTATTGATCTGTGATTATTATTATTATATATATTGGTAGTGAACCAGATATTGGTGTATTGATCTCTATAATCTATTGATATAAATGCCTGTGGATTGATCTCTATAATCTATTGATATAAATGCCTGTTGATTGATCTCTATAATCTATTGATATCAGTGCCCGTGTGTTGATCTCTATAATCTATCAATATAAATGCCTGTGTGTTGATCTCTATGATCTATTGATATATATATGCCTGAAGTTTGATTACTGATTTATATATGACATGATTGTGTGCTGAATAATATCATATACGCGAAGTGATTGCCAGTGATATCTCTTTAAGAGGAAGTATAAATATAAAGAAAAGTTCAGCGATCAAGTGAGTGCATTCATAGTAAATATTATTAAGAATAGAGTAATCTTTTGGTACAGTGAAAAGTCACTGTGAGAGTATTGTGAATATAGATGTTGATCGTGAGGCCAGTGAAATCATAAGTAAGCCATGTGAACGTTGAATAGTGTTTTGGAAAAAGTTAAATAAACGGTGATCGTGACAATTAGAAAACAAGTACTAGTCTGTTCCCACGATCGCGAGGGCCCGGTCAGCTGGCATTCTGACAGGTGACACGTGCCGATGTTGCCATATGGTGCGCTCTAGAATATTATGCTATGAATGGAGCGATTGTCATATATTAATTCTGATACATTGATGCATATATATTTCTCGTTGTCTTTTAAGTAAAATACCAAAACTCTTTGGTGTTTGATATCATCCCCTCCATTTATCTTGTGACCGTGTAATGATATAAAGTAGAGTGACCTGCCTGATACTATATCACTGGAATTTGCTCTTGCCACAATTACACCTAACCACTGCAGTGTTACTGGACATCTAAAAAAACCAGTTGGCGACCTTGAAGGCTGTGTAAGAGTTCGGTGTCGGGAGGGCCACAGATTGAGGGAACGATCTGTGCTCCCACTCATCTTATTATCTAAAGGCCGGTTGTGAGATCGACTGGGATACTCTCCGAGGCCAGCAGTGGAGCCTAAGGGATTGAGGGAAGACCCGCCGAACGACGGTGAGTAAGGGTTATTGTTGGAGCAACCACCTGGAAAGGAGATCCAGTCTACTGTTGCTTTAACCCTTCTCTAACGAGAACACCGTGAAACCCCGACAGTATGTAAGATAAATATATGTAGTAGACATAGAGGAAAATGTATTGGTTAGAAAGGTGGGATCCAAGAGCTAATAACTCGATTCTGCAGACACAAATAATAAAAAAAATAGTAAATACACAAACATACACATGTTGACGAGTATGCAGCTATACCATAGGAGACTAAAGTGTGAAAATTGTGTTAATAAGAATGTTCAGTCATGTACAGTGGTACCTCGGAATGCGAGTGTCCCTGTATGCGAGTTTTTCGGAAGACGAGCAGGATTTCCTCGGAAATTATGTCTCGGAACGCGAGGGTTACCTCGGGACACGAGTTTGTTGATACGCGTACAGGCCGACCTAGCGCGTGGTGGATTGGCAATCGTCGCCCCTCCGCCCCTCCGCCCCTCAGTTTACCATTGTCTCGCACCCAGTGACTATCCCACATCAATTCTTCACCTGGATTTTCAGTGTTTTGTTGGATTTTTGGTCATTTGACTATACAATTTGTTATTATATATCTCACCATGGGTCTCAAGAAAGCCATTGATAAGGTTCAACCTAAGAAAATAGCTGTGAGTAGAGGCAGTAGAGGATGTCCCTCCTTGATTAAGAAAGTGTGTGAAGTATGGGAAGAACTGCAAAGTTTTGTTGAAAAAACTCACCCAGATAAAGCTGTAGCAGGCCGTTGCATTGACCTTTTAAATGATAATGTGATGTCTTACTACAGACAAGTGTTAAAATGTAGGGAAAAACAAGTGTCTTTACAGAAATTCTTAGTAAGACAAGCAAGTGCTAGTGGTATGCTGGCAAAATGTGCCAGTGTGTGCATACCAGTGAAGTCCTCACTACCTGATGTGATAATGGAAGGGGACTCCCCTTCCAAACAGTAACTCCTCTCCTCCTCCCCCCTCCTCACCATCTTCCATACGCCTACAGCATTCAAGAGCAAGGTAAGTAATAACTTGAACATAGTTTTGTAGGTTTATTTAGATGAATTAGGTATAAAAATTTAGTTTGATATGGGGTTTTTGGGGTAGTCAGGAACGGATTAATTCATTTCCCATTATTTCTTATGGGGAAATTAGCTTCAGAATACGAGTTTTCGGAATACGAGCGTCTCCAGGAACCATTAAACTCTTAAACTGAGGTATGCCTGTACAGCCATGTACAACCCCCTCACCAGAAACACAAGACCTGCACAGCAGTATGAGAATATAACCAGAATTTGCATAAGAAGAGTACAAACTCATGATAGCCCATGGTCAAAAGGTAAAGTTCCAAGTCATGGTCGATTTCAATCATGGAGAGACACTGAAGCATGAGAACCAAGAGTTTTAGAGAACAAAGTCAGTTGAAGTAATAGAAGTAAAGATACCAATGTAATATGACAGGAAAGGACTCTAGCAGTGGAAACAACCACCCATATGACTTGCTCAGTATTCACAGTGTACAAAAGACTTCACGAGAATAAAGTAAAAGACGCTAATGATTATAATGAGCATGAAGAGAAAGAAAATGGAGGAAAAATACTAGCATAAAAAAGAGGGAGCTGTGACAAAGCTAGAGAAAACTAAGGAAAAAATACAAGAAATGATAGACTTAGCCACTAGGAAATTCTGGGAAGCTAAGAAGCCAAGTATCAAAACATGAAACCAGTCATGGTTTGATCGAGTGCACCGAGGCAAAGATGAGATGAAACTAGAAAAGACACGGGGACTCTTCAGAAACACAGGCTAATCATGACATCCACACAAGAACAAAGGAATGGGTATGCGAGACAAGATGACAGCCACAACCACCTTGAAAGCAACATTAATATTAAATAAAAATGTCACCTAACAATAATACAATTGCAACTGTAATTTTGAATGTTTTTCAAGTGTTGCTCACATTGACAGAATCTTATATCTTGAAGCTATCTTGAGATGCTTTCGGGGCTTAACATCCCCAGGGTCCCATCCTCGACCAGGCCTCCTTTTTGTTACACACCCCCCAGGAAGCAGCCCATAGCAGCTAACTCCCAGGTACCTATTTACCACTAGGTGAACAGGCCCATCAGGATGAAAGAAACTCTACCCATTTGTTTCCATCTCCAGCAGACTTCGAACCCAGAACCTTAGGATTACGAATCCCGAGCGCTGTCCACTCAGCTGTCAGGCCCCACTGAACAATTAAAAATCTGCACATTAAGTTTTCCTCTGAATGTGCAGAGGAAATACAGTACCTTATGCTTACGCAGTACCTTATCTTATGCTTACGCAGTACCTTACCTTATGCTTAAATGGACGTACTGTACTTCCTAACATAAGAAGTATGTTCCATCACTATGATTACAGAATCTATGAAATTTCATCTTGAAATTTTGAGAAAGTGGTGTGTATAAACATGAACGTAACTACAAAACAATTCTAAGAAATAAAGTTATGCTTCTAGATCTAGCAAAATGATATTGAATCTAACCAGACAATCCTAATTAATGTTGAAAAAATCTTAACTCAGACCTAGAACTACAGTATATTATGAAACTTCCAAAATGCAGACTTCCAAAATATTGTACAGCATTACAAACCCGACTAGAATTGAAAAGAAATCCACATTTCAGAATATTTTGCTTCCTTATGACCATTGCCAAATGCTTTAAAACTACTGTATCTTAGAGCATACGAGTGAACACACTTTTGCCCATATTTAAATATATAAACAATTATTTTGTTATTTATGAATAATAGAATTGGGATGAAAATAACTTTTTACTTGCCTGAATAAAGTTTCAATATTCTGGTTAACAATGGAAATGTATTTTATACTGTCTGATCAAACAAATTATTAACCCTGAAAATACTAACCCCTGAAAATATTAACCGCTGAAAATTTTTCTGCAAATTTTTGCCAGCAGAAGTGGCCCTATGTTGGAAACAGTCAAAGGGCCAACATCAAACTTTTGCTAGTACCCTAATTTTCCAGCCATGATCATTTTCTGAAGTAAGTAATTATCAAAAGAAGGCACCAAACCGGGAAGGCTATGTAGCACCATCACATGTGCGGAATAATCAGAGGGCGCTAAATATCACCAAGGATGCCAATACGAGAACAAAAACGCATAAGGCGAACGATATCAAAAGTATCCGAGTCACCAAGAATTCTATCGAGGGACAGGTGACCGCGAGGGGCGATCATTTTCTTAAATCAATAGGGTACAGCCCTTTTGTCTGTTATAATGCCTGTTCTTCCCTTTACATGGTCTATCATGACTACAATACAGTACTCTTGTTGGCAGATATCTTTTTTCAGTCGGTTCTCTTGATTTGCCACTTGGTAAAAAATGCAACCATTTAACCTAACTAGAAATGTGCAAAACAAAACAACCACAACATATAGAGGCCAATGCATAGAAAATATTAATATACAATGCTTTGATTTTTAATAATACATACATCACAATAACAGATTGGTCGATTCCATAATAAAATCAAACGTACAGTAATATACTGTATTCACAATGAAATCTAAAAGCAAAGAGTCTATAAATCCTTGAGTACTGTATATAAATTCGTCCAGCAGGGAAAAAGATCACATGGTGGACATACAGGGCTGGTAGTATTGGGCCAGCCACAGAAAATAAGTTGCAGTATATAATAACTGAATTTTATCATTTGTGTTAAAGTAAAAGGTCTGTAAAAACAAAAATTCAAATAGGCTCCTATTTGCTGCTAAATGCATAAGGTATAAACAGTGAATAAATTCACCCAGGAGAATAAATATTGTCAGCTGAAAAATTTGTTGGAAACATTATAAAAATAACGTAAGTGTACATGATTATAATAAGGATAAATGGCAAATTGCCTAATGTACAACTCTAAGGAGGGCATAGATGGTCACAGATGTCTACGAGGCTCGGCAACATTAAATATGTTGTATATCAAGGAAGGATACACATTTAATATCTTTTCATACACCAATATGGAAAAATATCTAGAGGATGTTTACTTTAACACACAGCTGGCAATGTTTGTGACTGACCCCATTTTCCACAAAGTAGCACATTGACGTACCCTCATGCAGAAGAGACAGACAAGACATCAATGCAGTATTAAAATATCACAACCTTAAATAGGCAATCTGAAGACTCGCCAATCCTCACTGAAACCAATCTGACCCACTGGAGCTCCATTCCAAAAAATATGTACAGTAACTAATAATGTTTGAAGAGCAATAATTTCTTTATTAGTATAAACCACTCATATCTATGGGGTTGTGGAACACTTTAGGCAATTTAGATGGAATATGTCTTTGAAGTCTCTACATATATAAAAAGCAAAACAAAAATTTGATTCACAGGGTCCTGTAGCCAAAAGGTCAGTACTGTCAGCTCACAACCAAAAGATACCAGATTTAATTCTTCCCCCGTCTGGACGAGACCTTTATGCAAGTTTCCTGCCGCCTGTTACCTAGCAGTATCCTGGAGTTAGGAAAATGTCAGTTGCAACCTGGGAAAGGTTAGTTGCCAAAAGGGAGACTTGTTAAGGATAACTGGTTTCTGTATCCGACTATGGAAATAAACAAACCTCTATACATTAATAAACAAAGTTGATACCAGGCGAGTGGTATACATATAAGCCAAGTTTAGATATAAACTTGCTCGTGAAATTTGACTGCTACCAAAATCTAAAATATTGCTGTAGAATAACTCACCAGCTACTGGGTAAAAATCAGGGTAGGGTGTTGTCTGTATCAACATCCACGTAAACAGGAAAACACAGCAGATAAGCGTGTCATCCAGGTATGGTAGTAGAGTTAAAAGGGGCAACGGAAATGTCAACTTCTTGTCTCCAGTCTCCCAAGCTTCTTAATGGCCGCCGCCTCCGAAAGCTCGCACCCAGCAAAGCAAAGTATTTAACTCTCCACATGAAGTAAAACGCGGTAAAACATAAGTTTATTTATTTATATAATTACAATAAATTACAATAGGTTTTGTAGACTGTTGTAGATTAAATGGTATAATTGTATATTATATACACGTTTTTGCTTTGCTTTACTTCAGTGAAGAGTTTCAAACGCAGTATTTAGATCGGTTATCCCTGGAAAGAAAACTCAACTTGCACAGTCTCCCTTGAATCCAGTTAATGTAACAAATTCGAGAAGTTTAAATATCCAAAATTTAAAATATTTAATAAATTAAAAAATCTGTAAATATGTAAATAATCGATAGATGTATTAATGTGTGATAATACCACAGGCTGACACACAGTCTGTCGAGTTTTTCTTCACATTTGCTTGAGCAAAAGGACAATTTGTACAATGAAACATTTTAGTCAAGCGTTTGACTTTATTATGAAGCGTTTCTTAAAACGCATCAAAGGTACTTTGCTTTTAAACTGACAAATTGTGTAAAAAGACCATTTGTGGTTGTCCGTTTTCCATTTTCCCTGTTAATTTTAAACTCTTCCTCCCCCCTAGGAAAACAATTAACCTCCCCCAAGTTGCAGCCCACAACAGTTGCCTAACTCCCGGGTACACATTTAATCATCGTAGCCCTATTTACAGCTACGTGAATAGTGGCATCAGGTGAACGGAAACGTGCCTAAACTTAAGTCCTGCCGTGGGAATGAAACCCCGAAACTTTGTTAGGATTGAAGATAAAACTCGCAAAATGTTAAGGATTTTAATACAAACCCCCATAATATGTTTAGGAGTTTAAGACAAAATTCCAAGAGGTTTATGGGTTTATTCAATGACTCACAAAACGTTCAAGCTTTAGAGAGTAATCCATAAGAGATTTAGGATTTATAGTGTGAACCTGAATCCCGGTTCAGAATTTCCATTGACTCAAGGGGGTCTAAGGCTTACACAATTCAAACGTTAGAGAACAGTTAATAACAGTGACTAGAGGCTACCAGCACGAATGAGTTTTGGGGGACACGTGAAGTTTTTGGATGATTACAACAATGTAGGCTGATTGTATAGTGACTTCCGGTTGAGTGTTGAGCTTCCGGTTGACTGCATCAACACGCAAAGTAACTGTTGCAACTTTTGATAGGCTGCAGCGACTTTCTGTGATAGCAGTTTCTGGCTAGTTATGTTGGTTTCTGGTTAGTTGTAGCGGCTTCTGGCTAGTTGTAGCGGCTTCTGGCTAGTTGTAGCGGCTTCTGGCTAGTTGTGTCGGGTTCTCGCTAGTTGTAGCGGCTTCTCGCTAGTTGTGTCGGCTTCTCGCTAGTTGTGTCGGCTTCTCGCTAGTTGTAGCGGCTTCTCGCTAGTTGTAGCAGCGTCTGCCTAGTTGCAACAGCTACTGGCTAGTTGTAGTGTCTTCTGGCTAGCTGTAGCGACGCTAGTTGTGAGACTTCTGATTAATTGCAAAGGCTTCTGGCTAATTATGTCGGACACTGGCTAGTTGTGT
>WNGS01000690.1:11207040-11223748 GCA_020271785.1 Procambarus virginalis | reverse complement strand
CTGGAAACAAAGTATTTTTGCAACAAGAGATGATAGATGCAACCCAGGCATGTGGTTTGGGTTGCATCTTGGAGAAACGTCAGATGTTATCCTAGAGGGACTGATAAACCTAATACTTCATGTATTAGGTTCATTTATGGCATCCTGTCCTTGACATAGGAAAAAAAAAATTACAAATCGATGATGGTGTTATTAAATGTGCATTTCATGTAAAAAACTATTGAACTACTATACAATGTTCTTCTGTATATATATTTTTTAAAAAATAATTATTTGTTAGTATTATTGTTATTACACATTTTAAGTGTGCATATTAATATTAATATATATGTATGTTTTCAGATGTTCCCCAAGCAGCGGTTTGGCATTAGCGGCCTGGTTCCCTACCACCACAAAGGACAGACATTTTTTTCATGCGGTGAATTTCACAGTGAAGGAATCTTTCAAAATGTTGCTGCAATTGCATATGCTTTAAGCAAAATTAACAGCAATGATGTCGGAGTTGGTCTTGGAGCTATTTTATTTGATTATTGTGACAGAATAGAACGAGCTAGAGAAAGGTTCTTCAGCTTTTTTTCAGGAGAAGCTTCCGAGAGTGACGAGAACATGGTGCTTGGGCCAAACAGGATTGTAGCCTCTATTACATTTGATGATGCTGCTGCAGAAGCAGTCTCAAACATTCTCTCTTCAAATTACATTCCTCACTTTAGCTCTCCAGTAGGGGGACAGAAGCTTGCAGACCGTGAAGATCAAACAATTCTCACAAGTGTTCCATCTAGAACAGCTGAACTCCGAACATTCTTGAGTATCATTAAATCATACAACTGGATGTTTGTTAGTGTTATTTATGATAATGATGACAAAGGAAAATTCCTTATGGAAACCTTTAGACAATTTGCCCTGAAGGAAGACGTCTGCATTGGAGATTCTCTTGGTGTGCCAAAGCGGGTGTCGGAAGAATATGCCCATGAATTGATTGAAACGTTAACTGTGTCATGGAAGCCCAAAATTATTGTACTTTTAATGGATGCTGCAGATAATATTAGAACAATTCTGAAAGTAGCCGAGAAGCTTGGTGAAGGAGAAAAGTTTACCTTTATTGCTGGAGGTGCTTGGGGAAACAAACCAAGTGTAACAAAAGATTTGGACAGGATATCAGCTGGTGCACTTACCTTTACAATGGAAACTTATGATCTTCCAGATTTTAGGGCATATGTTTCAAACTTGACACTACAGAAACATGAACCATTCCCTGATGAATGGTTTGAAGAATATTTCCAGAACAAATTTGAATGCAGATTGTCATCTAGTGAGAGAGTCCAGAGGCAGTATGTTTCAGAATGCTTGGGTTCTGAGACAGTTCATGCAGATGATATTGTTCAAGATCCTTATGTGTTCCACACAATTTTAAGTATAAATGCTATAGCTCATGGATTAGATGCTTATATCACAAAACAATGTGTAGATGCTCAAACAATTGATGATTGTAATGTGGTGCAAGCAGAACTTTTGTTAGAAATTCTGCAACAAAGTGAATTAACCTTGAATAATACAAGTAATTTAGATTCTTATGACCAAGCTGATGCATATGGATATCATATCTGGAACTATAGAAAATTAGGTAGAGAATATGGGTATGTAAGTGTTGGAAAGTGGGAGAACAGTAAATTACATATAGAAAAACCAAGTATAGAATTTAAAATTGGAACCTTTGCTCCCGATTCATACTGCAGAGAAGGAGTGTGCCTTGAAGTATGTTCCTCACAGTCGACAGTTTATGCAGCTATGGCTCTTCCAAAACCACTTCCCATTGATACCAACTTTTATAATGTCTATGGCATTGCCACAGGGACAATCAGTCTCCTTGGAATAGTTGTTATCCTGATAACAATGGTGTATTTCATGATGTCTTTCCCCACAGCAGCTGGTACATCTGTGTTGGGGTACTTGATACTCATTGGCTGCCTTATGCTGTATGCAGTCAATTTTGCTTTTATCTTTCAGCCAACAGTTGGCACATGTGCTGTCAGGAGGTTCCTCATGGGTGTGGCATATGCCATTATATTTGCTGCTATGCTAGTCAAAGTCATCCACACATGGCGGGTGATGACCTACAGCCGGGCTAATGGTGACCCAGATGTTCTGGCCAAACCTGGTGGACTCCTACTGTTAACCTTGGCCTTATTTTTAGTACAAGTTATCCTTGGTGCTGCTTGGCTTATCCTATATCCTCCTGGCATTGATTTGTTAGGAGCAACCTGGAGGTGTACACCTACTGACCAGTTTGAAGTTGAATTAGTGATCTCGCTAGTGTACGTGATGGTTCTTATTGCAGCTACAATTTTTTTCTGTCTTGAAACTTGGCATGCAGATGAAAACTCTCGAGAGACACGATGGATACTGCTAGCTTCACTTTCCACAACCATTACTTGGTGCGTATGGACAGTTGTTGCTACGCAGGCGCCCGTCCACTTTCGGGACCCATCTATTGTCATAGGGAATCTGGTGTCTGCCACTGCGGTGATGCTGTTCCTCTATGCCCGGAAGATGTATTTATATAGTCAGCTAAGCAGGGATGTGAAAGATTTAGAAATGAGATCTCACTACACAGCTGCCACATCACTGTACAATGCTTCGCTCAATGCTCACACACAGAAGATGGCAGAAAACATGCCAAGGCCTCCAGGAATGGAAATAAATGCAGGGATGCCTGGCCGACAGTTTGTGGGTAAGTCTGCTTCATGTATTGATGTATTATAGAATGAAGTACTATTTCTGTTCAATTAAATGTTCTGTTTTATACAGTATCTCTTGCATTTAGTGATTCAGCATGATGGGACCTGGAGCATATTTTCAATGGTTATATTAAGACAAAGGTATATTAGAATTGGAAACTTTATTTATAACAACTTACACATTACAATAATGGCTGAACTGAATGAGTTTACATCAGTGTAAATCAAACTTACAATTTTAGATGTAAACTGTATCACATCCAACTTACAATTTGACTGTTGATACTTATTGTCAAAACAATCATAATACTACTACTACAAATACCTTAATCTTAGTTACTATTGTATCATGTAGTGAACTTTACATTAATAATTCAGGAAAGTATTCAAGTAGCAGTTGTAAGCTTCAAGGGATGCTACACAGACTACCACTAACATTTACATTCCATAATAAATGTATCTTGGAAACTCCCCATTCTTCTTGCATGTATCTGAGGAACCCCTCATTCTTCTTCCATGGATCTGATTAACCCCTCATTCTTCTTCCATGGATCTGAAGAACCCCTCATTCTTCTTGCATGGATCTGTGGACCCCCCCCCCCATTCTTCTTGCATAGATCTGAGGAACCCCTCATTCTTCTTGCATGGATCTGAGGAACCCCCCCATTCTTGTTGCATATATCTGAGGAACCCCTCATTCTGTAATGTTGGATACGAGCCCCACTACTGCAACAACAGATGTTCTACCGATCTTGTAATGTACATATTAACACTCGGTCCGTCATATGAGGACCTAAGCCATTAATCATTATAGACTGAGAATTGTGTAGGCAACTTAAGGGGGTAGTGTGTGAGGGAGAGTGTATGGGAGAGAGAGCGAGATAGAAATATTAGTTGCTACAACCTTTGTATGACTTGCCAAATAACGCTGCCACCATCCTGAATTTAGCGGACAGGAGACCAGAGAGAACCGTAGGACTTTTAGATTGTATAATATCCTACCGGACCAGGCGTAAGGAACAGATGTCACCCCTAGTCCCTAAAGTTGCCTATGCTGTTCTCAGTATATAGTGATTAATGGCTTAGGTCCTCGTATGACTGACAGTGTTAATACGTATACTACAAGTTCGGTAGAGCATCTGTTATTACAATAGCAGTAGTGGGGCTCGTATACAATATTGCAATTCTTCTTGCAGAAGTCTCGCCTTAAATTTTAAATTTATATATATATATATATATATATATATATATATATATATATATATATATATATATATATATATATATATATATATATATATATATATATATATATATATATATATATATATATATATATATATATATATATATATATATATATATATATATATATATATATATATATATATATATATGCGAACAAGCCTGAATGGTCCCCAGGACTATATGCGAGGTGTGAGTTTTTCTCACACCTCTGGGGTGTGAGTTTTCATTCATATATATATATATATATATATATATATATATATATATATATATATATATATATATATATATATATATATATATATATATATATATATATATATATATTATAATAATAAAATGCAATGTATAAGGTACATTCTCTTGTGAGAGCACATAGCATGATGTGTTTACATTCTTGTAAAGCCACTAGTACGTGCAGCGTTTGGGCAGGTACATATACAGTACACTATCATGAACTGAGATAAGTGCTTTGTTCTGCATCATTAGAGCACCTTGTTTTTCACTATATTTGCTACATAGACTTCTACCCGAGCTTTTGCACCACTATTAACATCTTATATTACAAAATATTTAAAATGGATTCACCACATGTCAATTTTTCTGTGATCTGCTGTACACTCTGCAACACTAGCCTGTCTTTACAATTTTCATCAACCAAAAGGTGATCTGCAGTCCAGTTGTCAGTGTAACTCTGTACACAACTTGTCCCCACGTTCAATTCCTGGGTAGGTAGAGATGCGTTGGCACATTTCCTTACATCTGATGAACCTGTTCACTTGGTTAAATAGATCTACCAGGAGTTGAGTAACTTGTGGTATGCATCCTGGGAAAGGTCAGTCACTGGCCTAATAGGCTTCCTGTCCCCCATTAGGCTCTTAAAGTATTAAAGGATCTTGGCTGTGCTAGGGCAAAATGTCACCCTACATGACGATATTTACTGTAGTCTTGTCCAGGGAAGAGCAAGACATTTCCTACTCGATCAACCCGGTGGTTTCTTCAGAAAGTTATGTCTAAACTAAATGTTATCAGTAAACAATCACATATAGCATAATACTGTACAGAGAAACACTTCAGGTGCCATAAGTAGTACTTTACCATACACTTCAGTAAGTAACATCAGCTTAACTGCTTTGGTAGATTACTATTTAAGTGGATATCTGCATGAACTTTTCCTGAAGTAATTAAACAGATCCAGAAGGAACTAACTAGTACAATGTGAATTGTAAATACTTTAATTCTTGTCTTTATATTGAATATTGTATGTCAGAACTATCATTTTATATTACAAGAATTAGTCTTATGAATCTGTAAATATTGAAGCAATATTAAGAGTTGCCATCATAAAACATATTTAAAAAAAAATTCTTTACAATTTCTGTCTCTTCAAAATACAGTACTTACTGTGCTTCACGTACCTTATTCTCCTATTTTGTAAATGTTTGTTTTGTTTTCCTCTAAGTAATCACATTTTGCACGTGTTCTCTCCTCCCTGCATTTCTGCATCCTGTTGGTGTGATCTTTTACTTCTGGCTCCTATGGCATTACTTCTTGCAACTTTTGGTGCAACCTTCGGGCATCTCACCATATGATCTACCACATGGCTACTTCTGGTGTGACTTCAACGGGTCTTGGTGCGCCTTCTCCCGACCGGATCCTCGTGCAGTGGTTGGGAACACTTTACGCCTCCATCATGCCAATGGCCCAATTGTGGGTAAAGTTCTTGGGCCACCTCAGCCACATCCTCTAGCTATTGCTCGAGGTGTCTCTCTCGGGTCGCTGCTTCCTCCAGGGGCCCGGAAATAACCAGCACTGCTGGCAACACATGGTTATGTAGGTAATGCAAATGTATTGTTAGCAAAATGCATATAGCGACTAAGATACAATTACCAGGACTTGAAATTATTTTTTGTAATAGGTGCATCTTGAGATGGTGTGTGTTTGATCATACATGAAAGTGCCAGAGATTTGCTGTGTTGCATCAGTAAAACAGAAGCTTGATATATGTTGTTGACCAAGGACATGAACCTTGATGTTCATACTTTATTATGTAGACTAGACCTAAGAACTATTACAATGCTCATCACTGTGTTTTGTATACAAGTAACGTACATTACGAGACGACAAAACCTTCCTGTATTTATTGGTTAAATTTTCTACTACCATAGTGAACTTGACTGACCCATTAATTATATGTAAAAATACAAACTTTGCTAGGGTTTAAAGTAGCAAAATGCTGTCAATGTAATTTAATTTTAAATTCTGAAAAGGTTCTTAAAAGCAATACCTGATCTGAAATAAGTCTAATTCCAACTTAAAAATTTCTGCCATATAGAATGTTTTAAAATATTTGTTTACACTCTGCATACATTCTATTCAATAATATACTATATACAGTACACTGTATTTATTCTTTAGTTTATTCATTCAGGATAATTCATTCTTACTTCAACACATTTTACATGTTAATGTGCATGGTACTACATTCGGGTGAGTGTACAACCGAGGAATCTTCATGTGAAAAAGCTATACTGTGTCAGCATATCACCAGTACAATTGTTAAAGCATAATTTTATATTGCAGGTGATCAGGAGGTGAGTTTCCGAACAGTGACCCTCCCTCCGGAAACGCCTCAGAGTCGTCACTCCACCACTACATCCCGACGCTCCCTCAGACTCTCTCTCTCTGATGAACTTCCCGAGGACCTTACTTTTGAATCATCGGAAGAAGAATTCCCCATTGATGCTAATCACATTAGTGACAATGAAGAGGTTGAGGGAGCTGTTGGAGGGTCGCCTGGAGAGTGCCGAATTGGGGTGTCGGAGCAGGAGCGGCTTCCTCCTATCCGCCGTGTGGGATCCAGACAGATGCTGGTGTTCCTTACTGATGGCAACACAATAGGCAAGTGTCTCAATAGACTGGAAACTTTATCACAGATATGATAAGTTCTTAATTTTGTTCCATCCATGAAAGTTCCATACAAAATCATAGTAAGTTTGACCTAGTTTTATTTCACAGGTTGATATGAATGTTGATTAGTTATGACAAATATGAGAAGTTATCATGAGACAAGGGTAGCTGTCAGAGTTTCGTGCTTGAGATGAAATTTTATCAGGCGAAATGAGTAAGCAGTGTACTGTATTATGTATTCAATTTTTCTGGAGGAGTCCCATGGTGGTTTCCTGAATCCATCTTGCTGAGATGGCTCCAAACTAATGGGTTACATCAGTCACAGTTTTTTGTGATTGTTTTTTGCCTATCAGGGACCAGAGCCAGAACCTGGTCTCCCTCACAGAGGTGCAGGGAGCAAGTGACAAGCTGCCACCCCCAGGAAAGCATTTGAAAAGCCAGCAAAGCTTTACAGACAACTGAAAGATTCATGGAAAACAAAACCTCGAAACTGCCATATAGCTCTGCAGATGACTGACAAAACAATTGGTTCTTAAAACTAGCTCAAGCCACACAAAGTTTGGGCCACATAGCGGCAGCTATCGGTACCGAGTTGGGTCAGTTATGGTGCTTATGTGGACTTGTCCACTTGTAGTTTGTTTATTTTTTGTTATACTAGGCATGGTATAAACAGTGGCACAGGCCAGAGGTTAAGTCTAACCTTCAGTCTACCTTCAGGCCTACAATGTTTGCAAGTACTGTAGGCAGCTTTGGTGGCAGTGTTTTTCCACATGTCCTGGGCTGATATTCGTTCTCAGGGTTTTGGCATTCTAACATGACTCCAACAGCCTAGTATTTGATTAACATTCCTAGACCCAATCGGTTATTGCTTTCAGCCATGTCTCCCAGCCTGGCTTCTCTCCATCTTACTGTCATCACTCCTCCTAAATCCCATGTTTTTCTTCCCCATGATTGGTTAGCTTCAGGGAGCCACTGGGGGTGTTTTCCTGAAAACCGAGCAGTGAATGTAATGCAATACTTCTTTCAAGAACTGCTCCAGAACTGCCCAGGGAAGCAGCTGGCTGTGGACTGGGGCTGGGCCACCTGGTGATAGCTATCAGTACTGACAAATTCAAGCTAGTTTCGAGCAAATAAATATTGTTTTGTTTTGAATCATTTGCAGAATTCTTTGGCGTGTTTGAGACAATTTTCTGTTAACCCCCCTTCCCCCCCTAGTTGTATGTAAAGCTTCACTGACTTTCTGGATGCTTTTCCAGTGGAATGGCAAATTGTCACTTGTGCTTCATGCCCCTGAGAGGGGCCAGCTTCTGGTCCCCAGTGGGCCAATTAGAACTCCTGTCACCCCATTAGATGCAGTACTCCAAGTGAGATAGCTTTAGGGAGTCACCAGGCCCTCTACCAGAGAGAGATTATTCATTACATTCAATATTTTTTTTTTAGACCTTTACTATTTTTCTTGAATGATGCCTCCCCAACCCCCTGAAAGTTGGAAATGGTAATAATGTATTAGGCAGACCTTTAAATAGATGCATTTGAACATATTATTCAGTGATAGGTCATTTTGAAGACAGGAATATTTTATAGATACACGTTTTTTGTACAAAATGAAATTTATTCGATATAGAGTATACACCTAATGCCGCATATTTTATTTTCAGGTGAAGTCTCAAGAATATAAGGGTACTGCTTCTTTGGGATGGGTTGCACAAAGGTAAAATTTACAGATTAGAAAAATAATAATTTATACCACTTGGTGTATTGAGATGTTTTGGTACTGCACAGCATCTGAATTTTGGTTACATTTCAACTCATGAGTACTGTACTATGAAAATATTATTGAGGTATAAATAATTTATATAGTTATATTCAGTTTAGTCTTGTAATCATTGCTGGCTGCTCTGTTAAGATACATCGGTGTACAATATTAGTACACCGAGCATTTACAAAAGATTAATGATGGTGTCTAGCAATTTTGAGATTTATTTCCAATGTATTACACTGTAATTGCAAAAAGTGCCAATTAAACTATTACTGATGGTTAGAAAATAGTAATTTTTATTACTATTAATAATCATTCACAAGTATCAAGCGACTTCGAGTAAATATTCTCGGTTATCAAATTTGTACAATTTAATAAAAAATTGTGTTCAAAAAACTTTCTAAATTGTTTTATCATATTGTAATTTCCTTCCCATGTAAGGAGTTGCAAAAACTTTCATATGTAACTATGCATGATAACTTATCTTAATTTAATTATATTAAGTAATGATGAGCTGTATCCATGCTTCACCTGCATCCGAGCTCTGAAGTCCCACATGTACCCCAACAGTGCATGTACTCTGGGCTTCCTAGATACAACTCTAAGAGTGCCAGTGCTCGCTACATACTGTTGAGCTGCATGCATAATCTGCAACTCTTAGGTTCCAAGTCTGCCTGGCAAGAGGAATGTTTAAGTAACTGTCATTCTTGAATTTATTATACAATAACAAGATTCAGGCAATATTCTCTGATATCTGTATCTTTGCTCATCTTCTGTGCATTAATGAAAATGAATTTAATTTTTGTCTGAACTTTCTGAAGATAATTGTAAATATTGTACATTTGATATTTTGTTAAAATACTTTTTCTTAGTGTTGAGCCCCTTAAAAGCATATTGTATATATATTTCACTATGTAAAAGGCATTTGAAATGTATGTAAATACATAAAATTTTACTGTATGCCATGGTAATTTTTATCCTATCTTTGCTTGATTAGAATTGATGCTTGGCAAAGAGTTGTGTACATATATGTATGTATGTTGTGGTGTAGCAATCTATCTCTTCTGTACAGGTGGTACAGAAGTTACTTCTCAGAGTAACTTGGCAATCTTTCAAAGTATACAAATCGAATCGGTTGTCTATATAACAATGCAAATAATTGCACCCATTTAAACATAGTTGGTTAAAAAAGTGTGAGACTACTTACCAGCCGGGCAGTGCTGTACACAGTCTTACTGTTAAGGCAGGTGTAGTTTCAAGGCAACCTTAGTCTGTTTTGGCCAATGTCATTTACACTGAAATCTGACAGCAGAACACTACAGGTCAAAGATAATGCAAACTGATCCTGGGAATAATTTCCTGGCAGCCAAAGGAGAGATGACATTAAGAAGACTAACAGGCACAAATAAAATATATAAAAATGTAAACATTTTATTGATTAAAATGAAAACGTTAATAAAAAAATTCTATTTATTTACAACAAATATTAAAATGTATGCAGTATGATAATAATTTATAACCATTTTAGCTACTGCTATATCACACCTGTATCTGGTCCCTGAATATACTTACATCTAAAGCATTTCACAGTGGAAGTCAACAGTAATTCAAATCTTAAAATAAAGCTCCATCACTTTGCTCTGAAGTTAAATGATTTACACATGTCCCAATTAAAGGCGAGATGACATCACCTGCATGTTTGTGTTTAGGAGTGTTTACATGTATAATGAAAATACCTAAACTTTAAAAAAAAAATGTCATGAAATGCAGCACTGCACACTATTGTGTGCACTGAAGACGGATAAATTCTCTCTCTTGTAAAGTCAAAGTCCAAGAAGTAATTATCAACAGAATACACCGAGTAGATTCATAAAAGCCAATGACACTTGCACTGCCTTTGAAGATGCACTTGGTAAACTGAAGTGTTTAATAGCTACAACAATGTCAAGAAACCATTACAAAATACTAAGGCCAACAACCTAAAGTTTTGAAGTTAAGTCCCTCAAGAAGTGCAGCCAGTCTTACGGCTTTCAAATATAATCCACCAGCATATTATACATTTTAATGTGGAAAGCAGGCATTGTTGCAGGTCTCTGGCATAATAATTTATCAAGTTTAACAAGTGTCATCTATGCTAAGTAGTTAGCAATAGAATGCACCAAGCTATATAGGCTCCAGAATGTTAAACAAATTAATAAAAAGTTCTTAGACATCATTTGGGATATGAATATGAAAGCAGAAAGAAGAGGGAGGTCAAAGGAGGCAGATTTACAGGAGTTTATTGACTCGAATGACTCCAAGGTAAAGTAATTATCAAAAGAAGACTCAAAGGACGACAGTGTAGCACCAAGGAAAATTAGAAAAGGAAAAATGGTTTTAACAGTGTCCATGTCCCCATTTCATCTTGCCATAATTGTAATATAATTTGCTAATATGGATATACATGTAGAGTATTTAATATTTATAACCTATGTTCAGTACCAACTATAACTGGCTAGCTATTATGAAATAATAAGATATTAAAGGAAAACAATTTAGGAATTAATCTTTGGTATTAATTTAATTCTAAACTATTTATTAAAAAATTTGCACCATATTGAGGTTGAATGCTTATCTCGAAACTGAAACACAATTTTGGAAGCTTCTAAACCCCCTTGAGTCCACATCCTGTTCTTTCTTTATGGTTCATCAAGTCAATAAGGGTTCATGGGTACCTTCCTTCATCTGTGCTTAAAGGTGTAGCAAAGCTTGAGGTTGGAGACAATGTTAGCCACAGAGATGAAGACGTCATTCCCGAGCAGCGCCTTCACTGCCTGCTGCTGCTCCTCCCACACTTCCCATGCACCTAGCTTCAGGAGGTTGGTCACCAAGTTAGCCGAATCCTGAAGTAGGGTACATGGTTTCTGTTACTGTATTCTAAACATGGCTTTGCAGATTAGCTATGTGAAATCTTAATATTTATCAATATTTCTTTGGCTATATTAATAAACTATCCATGCATTTTGTCTGTGTATTTTGTCCCTAACACCAATCATAACATGGCTGGAATATTTAGAAAGGAATCAAAATAAAGATTGTGTATTTTAAAAGGTCAGAAATTATAAACCATTCATATACAGTTCAGTAATGCAATGGTCTATGCTGTTTGTTTACAACCAAGAATTCCAGGTTCAATCTACAGGCGGGACAAATGGTATGGCACATTTCCTTTCACCTACAAGTAAACAGGTACATGGAAGTTAAGCAACTACTGTGGGTTGCATCTAGGGTAAGGTCATCAGAAGCTGGTCTAAGGAGGTGAGACTAGCAAGCTTCCTGTCTCAAGTGACTATGGGTGAACCACACATCAGAGAGCTACCTGCTGACTAATACAGAGATGGGGGAAAATGAACACATGGAAGAGTGCATTTATGGGCAGCTTAATTTATTTTATTCATAAAGCTGAGATAAAATTGAGTGCATTTATGGGCAACTTAATTTATTTTATTCATAAAGCTGAGATAAAATTGAATAAAGTGTAAGGTAGTAATTATTAACCACTCACCTCTCCTATTTCATTACCAAGAGCTTTTGTAAGTTCACACAGCCTTGCCTCCAGCCCATCACTCGCCTTTCCAAGTGACACAGCAACATCATTGGCATCAGTTTCATCAATTGTATACAAGGAGTCTTCACTGAGCGTCGTGCTCAGTATATTAAAAAACTCCTCATCTTCTGCAGATTTAACGATAAATGTAATGCCATGTGATGGCTCGAAGTCATATGTAGATAAATTTTCTTCAACAAATTCCTGACTATTCTTTGACTGTTTCAGCCGAGTTTCAGACCTTTCCATTTCAATTTCTTCAAATCTCTTTTGTCTCCTCCGTTCACGAGCTGAGAGTGAATGTGTGACTAATCTATTGTCATTTACTCCAGACTTCTTGGAACATAAAACTTTTGGGCTAATATATAAACCATTTTCATCATGATCACTGCTGCTGTCAACTACTGACTTCTTGATACTGCGCCATCGTTGTCGTGATTGAGAACCAATGTGGCCAGCAGCTGCTGGATTATGTTCTTTTTGCTGTTTACATTTTAATTCTTTCAATACACTTTGTTTAGTTTCAACTTTCGTTCTATCCGTTTTGTCTTCTGAAATATGTAATGAATCAAACTGGGTAGGAAGAAACTTATGCTTCTTAGCAATTAAATCACAGTTATACTTTACTGACACACACTGCTTTTCATTACCACATACATTCTCCTGCTTAATGCCAGGTTCATTTCTGTTGGAATAGTGGCCATAATCCGTTTCACTTTCCAGCCTAGTCACACACTTTTCTCTATGCTTATTTTGTATTATCTTTTTATTTTCTGAAATAGCATTTTGTTCTTTAACTTTGCTTTTGGCACTTGCAGAGTTGGTTGTATCATTGAGGAAGACCAAGATGTGACTGCGAATGAACGGTTGTTGAAGGATACACGACGTGCTCGGTCTGAGCTCCGACCTACGGTTCAAAACACACTGCACTAAGCACTGCAAATCCTCACTGTAGTGGTCAGGTATATCTTCCACCTAGAAAAAAATCAAAATAATAAAATATATAATTTTGGTGATAAATATAGAGCAAAAGAAGTGGCTCAACAAGCAATACTGTACCTGTACAAACATTTGTGCAAATTATGTCATAACCATCTTTTGCAATACAGCAATGACAACAGTGATGTGACCCAGTACAGGCCACTGGCTCAGATACTATTGTCCAAATGGCATCATAACCAGCTAGAAATACGGTCATGAGACTACTGTACATAGAATAGAGCCAAGCCTTGCACCGAGATTCATCCAGACAAAAACGTCTTGTTTACAACTTTTGACACGTCTACAACTACCTCACCTATAGGATGACTGCTAATAATTTAAGATGAGGTCTGATAAAGACCTTTTGTGCCATCTGTAATGTTTTGCACTACCGCTCACAGGACGAGTATCGAGTGCACAATAAACTAGCCGCCTCCGGCGGCAACAAACAAATCAATCATGCTCAATAGGCTACAGAATGTTAGATCACACTTGGTCTCCCAATACATGTTCCAAATATTACTTTGTAATTTTATTAATATACACCATGTGATCTACGAGATACAGAACTAACCCCACATAACGAGATGTAAATACTATAAAAAATTTATTTATATATTTGGTCATAAGAAATGGAGGTTAAACAAGACATTGTGTTTATAATAAGAATTGTCATTACAGGCATTAATAAAGCTATTATATGGAATTTTTAGAATCTGCACCCTTATAATGTATGCCATTATTGGATACAGTATAATATTGCTGCACAGTGCACCAATGGTTAGCTTATATTGTACAGTACTTGGACATGTCCTACCATCTTCAAAAGCAGAAGAAACTGCGAACTCAATACACCTACTGCCCACGTCGACCAATGAAATAAATTGCAGGGCAAGTTTACCCAGTTACAGGGACTGGGCAAACACCTAGCCTTATCCTAAGGGACAATGTCAAATCTGCTAATTATTATTTCTCTCTGTCTCTGTATAGAACTTTTATGCTATCATTTGAGAGCTAAAATATGGCTATCATATGAAAGTTAAAAAATTTATGATTTTTTTTCCCCCCAAATCACTGAATAAAATTCACGATCAACAACAAATTTAAATAAATATTTATCATTTAAAATAATTCATGTTTAAACCCAAGTACAGTATTGTACAGGTACTTTTACACTATGTACCGGGTGAAAACCATCAGAACTAGATGAAAACTAAGCAGCAGCTTATGTATATAAATGTAAATTGGAATTATAGGTTAATGTAGGTATGAAGAGGCACTCAAGGCATCACACGGGAACCCCATACAAATATAAATACCGATACCGTAAATAAAAATAATAAAAACAATTATGAATCTGTACCAGACAGAGGTAACTAGTAAAATATATGAGGTAGCAAAGATGTTAGCAGGAAAGAGAGAAAAAAAAATTGGTTTACTGAGAAACTGAGGGAATAATATTCTAGTCTTAAAAAGAGGACAGACTGACACCAAGATGAGGTGGTGACATAAATCACATACAGTACTGTAAGAGGCTACGGTAGACAAATAACAGTGCGAGAGATTAACAACAGCAACAGCATGACAACAACAACAAGAGTGTGAGAAGAATAATAGCATGGTGCGCGAGTCGGTCGGCCGAGCGGATAGCACACTGGACTTGTGATCCTGTGGTCCCGGGTTCGATCCAGGGCGCCGGCGAGAAACAATGGGCAGAGTTTCTTTCACCCTATGCCCCTGTTACCTAGCAGTAAAATAGGTACCTGGGTGTTAGTCAGCTGTCACAGGCTGCTTCCTAGGGGTGGAGGCCTGGTCGAGGACCGGGCTGCGGGGACACTAAAGCCGCGAAATCATCTCAAGATCAAGATGGTTAAAGAAAGGTATGAAAATTTTTTGCATACTATAAAAGACTATAGACGTGAAAGTAATTCAACACAATCAATAAATGGTGTACTCTACACACGATCCAAATAGAATTTGACTCCAGTAGTCACTAGCAAAATGTTTAATCCATTAACACTTCCCATCCTCCATTTAGTTAATGTGACATTTAAATATTCTATTTACCAAAAAGTTATAATGGGCCTAAAAAAATTACTTGCCAAAAATAACCACACCATACTGTACATGTGTAAAGAAAGGAAAGCAACAATGTTTTGGCCCGACCTGGACCCATATCAAGATTCTCCTGCCACCTCACAACTCTGGCCATATAATTGCTCCCTTCCTCTATTTCTCAGTTTCTTTCTTTTCACATGCGTGGCTTGGGTTAAACAAAATATGTATTCAATAAACATAATGTGAATGAGTAATGAAGAGAAGTGTATACCATGCACCATTTGACTATTAACAATATGAAATCAAAGCTATTAAATTAGTACCGACAACATATGAATGTAGTATAACACTACAGTACTGTACTTTGCAAGACTTGTCACCATTAATAGCCCTTTGTGAACTGTATAGTTTACCTTGCCACTGTATATCTTGTACATCAGAGAGGACATGTTACGGGCAGGAAAAGGATGTTTCAACGTTGCCAATTCATGAAGTAAACATCCCAAGGCCCATATATCTGATTTGTAGTCATAAGGAAGACCTGCAAGTAGTTCTGGACTCTGAAAATAAAAAAAATAATAAATGAAGTTTAGTATCCTTGTTGGAAACTATACTAATTAATAATAAAACTCTGAATTTTTAAAGATGTACAATTGTACTTTTGGATTAAATGAAATCCAAAGATTGCACCATCAGTAGATGAGGCAGATAATTCTTGATTTTCTTCCAACTTCACTTAATTGTTGGTGGGGCTATATCCTCGCAAATGTAGGAAAGCCTCGGAAAAGAATAAATTCGGGACCAGATTAAGATTTTGTAGTCCCCTGGTCTTCAGGTTTTGATGCCCCAAGTACTATTTTCAAAAGGAAAGGAATGTTAAAAGGAAAATTTAACTATTTTCCCAAGGTTACTAATAATTAAAATTCAAACATTTATAGCATGTTAATGGACTGAATTTTGTATTTGATGATGGACTCAGACAGTCCAACATAGTACTTACATTTTTATGCTTTTCAACCATAATTTTTTTGTTTTAATAATGCCACTGGAAAGAGCAGGTCATGTTCTTACCAGTACTACTGTAGTAAAGAAATTGCAAATATACTAATTTAGTGCTAAGGCTAAATTGACACGAGGAGAGTATAGTATGTGGGTAAAATGGAGGTGTTGCAGTAAAAGGATTGTTTGATTTCCAAGCATTTTAAGCAGGAATTCTTCCCCCCCTCCCTGTTCAAATTGAGGTCTGCCTCTAAAAATATATAGCACTGCGCTGTGCGCCCATTTTTTTGGGGGGCGCGCTCTGCACCCTTTTTTGGGGGCGCGCTCTGCACCCTTTTTTGGGGGCGTGCTTTGCGCTCTTTTTTGGGGTGCACTCTGCACCCTTTTTGGGGGCGCACTCTGCACCCTTTTTGGGGGCGCAGGGAAATCAAA
>WNGS01000690.1:11191523-11207015 GCA_020271785.1 Procambarus virginalis | reverse complement strand
TTATTTCTGTGAAGTCCTGGTTTATTTGCTCCCAGTTTATCTGTTTATTATTGAAGTTGAATTTGCTGAAATCTCCTCCACCGGGAATCTGGACTGGTTTTGAAGGTCTATTCCCCATGGTTGTCATAACTTCAATTAAGTTGTGATCTGAGTAACAGGTATTTGTAATCATTATGTTCCTGATCAATTCATCATTATTAGTGAAAATGAGGTCCAGCGTGTTCTCCTTCCTGGTTGGTTCTACTATTTGCTGGTTTAAGGCAAACCTGTCGCACATCCGTAGCAGGTCATTTGCATGTGCCTGTTCATTAAGGCTACTTCCTGGTATTCTTTCTGATATTACTGTATTAGCCAGGTGCTTCCATTTCAGGTGCCGTAGGTTGAAGTCCCCAAGCAGAATGATGTTCGGAGCTGGATTTGTGAGGTTTTCCAAGCAGTGTTCTACTTTCATTAGTTGGTCTTTAAACTGCTGAGGGTTTGCCTCCGGTGACTTATATACAAGGACAATAACTACATTTATAATCTCTATTTTGATTATCAGCACTTCCACCATATCATTCGAGGTGTTTAGCAGCTCAGTACAGATGAGTGTGTCTTTGATGTATAGGCTGACCCCACCCTGAAGCCGGTGTTTCCTATCACATCTGAAAAGATTGTACTCTGAGATCCATATTTCACCATCATGGTAGTCCTTTGTGTGGGTTTCTGTTAGGGCTGCAAACACTGCATTTGCCTCATGAAGGAGACCATCTATAAAGTGAACTTTGTTGGATTTGCGTGTTTTTATACCTTGAATGTTGGCAAATATAAATGATGTTATCGTGGTAGTGGAAGTGCTGGATGCCTTACTTGGTGTTAATATCTGAGGCTCTGGTAAGGGGGCCACTGTGTTTGCGTCCAGGGTGTGTTGTTTTCGAAGTGATTCGTCCAGTTTCGGTAGTGGGGCGAGTGTTGTGTGGTGTAGTACCTGTGTGTTTGTTGGTAATGTGTATTCCAGACTTGTGGGTATCTCCCTTCCCCTCTGTAATCCTGTGGTGGTTCCATCTGACTGTTCCTCTCTCTTATATTTTCTGCTCTGTTTCTGCCTTCCTCTAAAAAATTGCCAGTAGTGTCATACTGATCTTCCCGTCTATAACGTTGTGTACCTCTCACGTGGAATTCCGGACACTGAAGATTGTAGCATTTTTTGTCCCTAATTGAAAATTGACATAATTTGGGGTGGAAGTATCTACACCCTGTTCCAAAACGGCATGTACCCCTCGCCAACATGTTCCTGCATTTTCGAGGATGCAGAAAATGGCATTTTGTTCCTAATTTTCCATATTTGCATATTCCTTTAGCGTAGAATTTGCAAATGTGTTCCGGTTTTGCGTTTTTCAAGGTATTTATATCTGTGTCTGTCTTGTCTACCTCTTTATTGGAGCCATCTCCGCTTTTCGTCCCAATTCCTTCATTTATGCACTCTGTCTCACTGTTGCTCACATCGTTTATATTACCTGACTCTGCAATATTGCTGCTATTATGTACTACAATACCCTCTTCCTCCACATTACTGCTGCGGTTCTCTAAACTATCTGTTCCTGGGTTTTGGTCGTTAACCAATGTTGTCTTATCCCAGTCTGCATATATCACTGGTAGCTTGTCTGTGAATGGTAATCTCTGTGACTCGGGAATGTTTTTCATCAGTTTAGTTATGTTCTCTAACATTAATCTGTCATCTTTGCAGACCCAGTAAATTCCTTGCCTTTTTGTGCATCCTGGAGATACTTCTGTACAGCCCAGGTGAAATCTCATGTTACAGATGCAACACGTTACGCCTACATTACGTTTTCCCAGTACTCCCGAGCACTCGCCACACCTCTCCATTGTCTGATGTATTGTTGTATTTGTGGTTTACTGTGTGGATCACTTGTTGATGTCAGTCCTTTTAACTCTTTATAAAGTTATATGTATATTTTTATATATTTAATATTTATAATACTATATGTATACCGTAGATTTGTAATATTATGTATGTTATTTTGTTCAAACTTTATGGCAGGTACTTAGCGTAGGGTAGCGAAGCTGGTCCCCGGTGCGGTACAGGTGACCTCTTGTCGTCCCAGGTTGATGTCACGAGTTTCCAGCTACTCGATTTATAACACTGATTTTTCTTTGCTTGTATTCTTACAAGGGATTTTCCGCCTAATTTCCGGCTTGCAATGGTATTCACTCACTTTATTCTAATTATTAGATTCACATTTCCATAGTACACTATATGATTTCCGTATTTTATCCCTGTGGGACGTGCCCTGGGGTAGGCCTCGCGTGGCTTGTGGAAACAGCCTACTGATGCCGCCTCTTGCCACTATTCTATATTTCTAGCATTCTATATTTATAATATTCTATGCACGATTTTCCTTCACTTCCAACTTATATGTTGTTGTGGTACCCGTTCCACTTCACTGTTCCACGAATCACCGTTCACTATTTTTTTTTCTCATACACGCACGTACACAAAGCCTCATGCACTGGCCCACACGTGGTCTCCCGTTTATTATCTATTTAACACAAAGTTCCGTTGATAATGACTGTTTTCAAATTTTCCAGCGGGTCACTATGCACTTGTTATGCCTGTAATCGGTAATCCAAGGCTGAGGTCCTAAGAAATCCCGGTTAATGTCACGATTTTAACGGAGCGCGAGCGGTACGACTTCCCTCCCTCAACCTCCCTGAACTACTCAGCTGAACTACCATACATATTATTTTGATGCATTTTGATGCACAAGAAAGCAATGGTTCTGATTTTTTTTGACAAAAAATGCTAATTATGCTGGATGCTAATTAACAATTAGCATCCAAGGAGCATGAAAATCTATGTAAACGGTAGGAAAGGTAAAAAATTTGAAGTAGAAATGTAAAAGTAAAATAGAGTTTAGCTATAGTGGCTTGGAGAAGTTTTTTTTTTTTAGTAGTAATGAAGTGAGGTGCTGCACAGGAATAACTATCCATTTAGTACAGTATTTTCATTGTCACTTTACTATACAGTATTTAATTGTTTTGTGCTCACATGTATCAAATTCAGTAGTGGTATTCACTATGTATAACTGAAAATGTACATAAATTAATATGTATATACAGTGTACAGTACTGTATATATATTTATGCACACCTCATACATATAAGGTGGGGCTTTTGAATAAAATGGGCATCTTGGGTCATCTCCAGGCAATTAAACCAATGGACCAATTGCACTCTGGCGATTGGAGCAGTGTAAGGGTTAAAATGCATCTCGTAATGGCCTTGGTTGTGGCAACTGTTCATTTAACACTTCAAATATAATGCATTGTGTTGGGGATAGAAGCCTATATAGTGCCAATTGTACTGATTATTTCATCACAGTTATTTAATTGTTATTCAATCTTTTCATTTTATTGTAATTCAACACTGAAAATTTAATAAATACAGTATGTACTATTCTGTAATATATATATATCATAAATTTTTATTGCAGTATATTCGAGACCATTATAATGAAAATCCTGATAGCTACAGTATGGAAATCCACGAGCTGGAAGCATTGCGAGCCAGTGCCACCCATGCTACACATGATTTTACGGATGTTCTACTCTCAAGAAATACAGTATTATTGTCAGCTGCACTGCATTAGCTGCACTGCCTCTTATCGAGGTTTCCACTTTGTGAAAATCCTTCAATTGCCATAACATTCAATTGGTAAGAATTTTGTATTGGATATGGTCAAATCTCATATGTCACCAACTTGTATCCCACTTGCTATCTTTCAAAGCACACGCAACCAACACCCCCACCAGGAGGCTTGGTCGACGACCGGGCCACGGGGAAGCCAAGTCCTGAAAACACCTCAAGGTAACCCCACAACTACCACAGTCCTACCACTCACATTTTTTTTTTTTGCACCATGTTGCAGGATAATTTTGGCATGGGAACCAGGGATACCTTGATAAGCTGTAGAAAAAATGTAATACCTAGTTATAGCAAATATTATTGCCTTTAGAAAATTGTGTAACTAAAATAAATCTACATATTGCCTTTCAGGTATGATATATATTCGAGTGTGGGCTATAATGTTAATACATCAAATATGAGATGGCATGCATTTTGTACAACATAGAAGCCTTGCACACAGACTTGGGGGCCATGGATGCGAGAAACACTCCAGATGGCACATACCTGTATTCCAGATGCATATATTCTTATAATGAACAATTATCTCTGGCATGGGAAATCTCAGTCTATAATCTCGATTGTGAGGCCTTTCACTTGTGAGTATTGTTACCCATGGATTTGGTGGTTGAAGTCAGAACATTCTGGTAAATAGGATATTTGACTTGATATTCCTATATGATAGCTATGTAAACTGCCATTCTAACCCTAATATGAACATGCAGGTTGGATTAAAAACATGTAATTCATATCCAGCTTTTCAGCTAGACTCTTCATGCCTGGTGTACAAACTACAGTACACTGACAAGGTTGTCGAGACGAAGCTTTTTTTGAAGTGCTGCGGGTATTGCAAAATATTAAGGATTGTGCTGAAGTGAATCATCAATACAGAATTAACACAGCATTAGAGGCACAACCATGCATGATGAGGGTACAGTATTTTGTAATGAATTTAATCTTGGATGAGTAGCAACAAAAAATCCCACACTTAATAGGCACAATGCATTATCACTATCTCTGCATTATAATTTCTGATCAGCTAGGGTTATTTAAAGACATAGGTACTGTATTATAAATTCTCTAAATGCAGATTACTGCAACTCCAGTGATGAATGTGGTGGGTTAGGTGTTTTGGATGTTTGTAGGTCGCATCGTATGATTATTATCTTCCGATTAAAATTATAATATAGTATAGTACAGCGATCTACCTCCTCGACTCACAGTCGAGGATCCCAGGTGAATAGTTGGGCTCATTTCCATTCACCTCATGCCTCTGATCGCCTAGCAGGAAATAAGTACCCGGGAGTTAGGTAACTGTTGTGGGCTGCATTCTAAGGAGATCAGTAGGTGACCTTGGAGGATGGAGATAAGCCAAGAACCAGTACAGATTCCTGTCCCTAACAACAAGAATTTTATACACAGTGCAGTATACAGAAGTTGCTATGCCCAGTTAAACTATCTTTATGGCACTGTTCTCAAAAGTCACTCCTTGTACCCAACCTCATAACATACATCCGTATCGTGGTCTTCTGTAATTAACAGATAGTTTGAACAACACGTGGATAATAGACAGTGATTATTATTATTATTATTATTATTATTATAAACAGTACATTATATTAACTTCATTAAGGCAATTCTCTACGGTGTATATGTATGGCATGATACTGCTGTATGCAAGAAGTACAGAAGTTTTACTATGTGCATTCTTTGGCTTTCTCTACAGTGATTATTTTTTACTTGCATATACTTTTGTATTTTGATGCAATTTCTATATTTAACTCTCAATGATATACGCAAAACGAATGCCATATACCGTACTTTTTGATAACTTTTGTCCAATAAAACATGTTGGCCAAATAACATTATTTGACAATGTAATGTCAAATAATTTAATGACAATTTAACATTAATGTTATTTGACAATGGTCAAATAACAATCAGCAATGGCTTCAACACAAGATGTAGAATAAATAATAAATATTATTACTAATTGCAAAATATTGTTTATATAAAAAAAAAGACACACAGCAAGTAACTTACCATGTAGGAAGGAGTTCCAATCATTGTTGATGCCATATCAGTGGTTGAACCAAGAATGCGTGCAACACCAAAATCACCCAATTTAATAAGTCCTGACCGTGTGAGGAAGACATTCTGAGATTTAAGATCTCTGTGGAGAATGTTGTGTGCATGGAGGTACTGAGGAAGAGAAACCAACTCGCATAATTTCAGCCGAGAAATTATCACATTAGATCAAAAGTAGAATATTGATAATGTAGACGTCATACTTATGCTTCCTCTAACACTTGCCTGCAGTGCCATAGTGATCTGGATGAACCAACGGATAATTATCTGTTCAGGAAACGATGATCCATTTTGCTGTTGGATACGAGTGAACAGATCACCTCCCTCGCAATATCCCATCAAAAGGTGAAGCCGATGATCCAGTTCAAATGACCCCTGGAATTCCAAGGAAGAATGCACTTTGTTTGTTAAATTTTGTACATCTTTTGTGCACTTTCCACAACATTATCAGAATAGTACCTTGTAGGAGACAATGTTGGGGTGCCTAAGACCTTCCAGGATAACAACTTCTTGTCGGGCATTTTCCACTTCCTGCTCGTTACAACGAGACAATTCCACCTGAAATGTACAATGCAGTCAATTTAACTCTTCCTATGCATGCTCTCTCTCATTCTGAACTACATGCTCCTCTATAATTATGCCATAAGCTTTGAACATTTCAAGTTGTGCAACATCTTGCCTAAATAATGGAATGAACTGAAAAAAAATGCAGACAGTGGGTGAATCAGAGAGGAGCACTGCAGAATGCTTGTAATCAATGAACAGTTGGGAAAAAAAATTAGATCTATTTTCCTGGAAATACAAAAATCACATTAAACATCAAGAACAATTTACTGTAGATATATCCTGCCAAGAACAGGAAGCTCCATCACAGCTTTAAGCCCTCCTGGCCAGGGCAACAATGTTCGTGTGGTCATTATGCAGTTATTTGCATAATATAATGTTATTTGCATAACTAGTAATTACCTAAGTGTAATTACCTAAGTGTAGTTACAGGATGAGAGCTACGCTCGTGGTGTCCCGTCTTCCCAGCACTCTTTGTCATATAACGCTTTGAAACTACTGACGGTTTTGGCCTCCACCACCTTCTCACTTAACTTGTTCCAACCGTCTACCACTCTATTTGCGAAGGTGAATTTTCTTACGTTTCTTCGGCATCTGTGTTTAGCTAGTTTAAATCTATGACCTCTTGTTCTTGAAGTTCCAGGTCTCAGGAAATCTTCCCTGTCGATTTTATCAATTCCTGTTACTATTTTGTACGTAGTGATCATATCGCCTCTTTTTCTTCTATCTTCTAGTTTTTGCATATTTAATGCCTCTAACCTCTCCTCATAGCTCTTGTCCTTCATTTCTGGGAGCCACTTAGTGGCATGTCGTTGCACCTTTTCCAGTTTGTTGATGTGCTTCTTAAGATAAGGGCACCATACAACCGCTGCATATTCCAGCTTTGGTCTAATAAAGTCGTGAACAATTTCTTTAGTATTTCTCCATCCATGTATTTAAAAGCAATTCTTAGGTTAGAAAGTGTAGCATAGGCTCCTCGCACAATGTTCTTGATGTGGTCCTCAGGTGACAGTTTTCTATCTAAAACCACCCCTAGATCCCTTTCTTTATCAGAATTCTTTAAAGATTTCTCACATAATTTATAGGTTGTGTGGGGTCTATGTTCACCAATTCCACATTCCATAACATGGCATTTATTCACATTAAATTCCATTTGCCAAGTGTTGCTCCAAATACTTATTTTGTCCAGGTCTTCTTGAAGGGCATGACAATCATCTAGGTTTCTTATCTTCCCTATTAACTTAGCATCATCAGCAAACATGTTCATGTAATTCTGTAATCCCTCTGGTAGATCGTTTATGTAGACAATGAACATTACCGGTGCAAGAACTGAACCCTGTGGTACTCCACTCGTGACATTCCTCCAATCTGGCTTTACAAGAATGTTATTACTATGCTATGTATCCTCACAATCCCAATGTACCTTCTTGTATATATATATATAAATAAATAAAAATTTGCTCGGGCCAATAGTACTTAAACCTGAATAATTGAAAGACACTGAGAAACCGTTACCCAACATCACATGATACTGAGTACGGCATTATGCTTTAATATTTGCCCAAAATGCTATGCATGTATACATTTTTTAATATAAATAAATTAATAAAGTGTATGTTAATGGATGTGGTATTTTGAATTTGGTATCTTAGTTCTTACTTCCTACATTGCTCTAGTATTGGTTCCATGCAGATGCCTCTCCAACCTATTGAAGTGGGAAATTGGATAATAAAAATTATTTAAGTTTCCTACTGCCAATTACAGGACGCCTGTATGTAGACTTATTCCCAGGATAAAACCCACAACAATTTTCTAACTCCTGGGTGCCTATTTACTGCTTGATAAACATTGTATGTAAATAAATGTATATAATCATTTCTGTCCAGGATGAGGATTGAACTCTAGTCGCTCTACTGCGAGTTGATACCTTCAACAATTATTGATGAACCAGGAACACACACACTAGTATCATTTTTAGTCACATGCAATAATTGGAAATAACAATAGCAATTTTACAAATGCAAATGCCAAGTTACTTTGCATCGAAGCTCAACCCGACAACAAAATACGGCACCTCACAGCCGTGAGGAACAAGTCACATATTGCACCATAACTTATTGATTTTATGATAAGCTACTCTAAATATGTTTGTCAAATGATTGTTATATTTCATCAATACTAATTATAATTTTATTTTATTTTATATCACTATGTAACATGTCTAGGGTTATTAACTTGATTAAGAACTTCATATTTTATTTATTCAACATACAATGACATGCTGAAGTGCAGGAAAGCCTTTAACCCTTGCATTGCTCCAGTTGTAATAATGAAATTTTCCCCATTTGATTTGTTAACTATTTTTTAGTCATGCATACCTCACTGTAGTACTTTTAAATAGCTACACAGTTCAGGAAGTGCCTATAACTATTAAGGGACCATGTAAGGCTAAAAATAAAATTAAATTTGTATTTGATATTACAATGCATTCCTTTATTATAGAATGTTGATCACAGTGCCATCTCACACCACTTGTATTACCACCACAAGGCATTGTAATGACTACCTTAAAAACATCCAAAACATCTCACACAAGGGGCAATAGCTTCAAGCTCAACAAGCCACAATGTATGACAGACAACAGGATATACTGTTTCACCCATAGGGTAATAAACTTGTGATTCCACAAGTTTATTACCCTATCTACCCGCCGAAGCCGTAAATGCCAAGACAGCAAGTACTCCAGCTCAATATTCAACAGAGAATAATCCTCAGGATTAATGGGGGGAGGGAGGCTTTAGACAAGCTGCTGGATTCCTGTCCTCATCAAGGTCACTAAGAGATAGTGGCCCATTGGGTAAATAAGAAAATGACAGAGCCGGGAGCCGGTTGGCCGAGTGGACAGCACACTGGACTTGTGATCCTGTGGTCCCGGGTTCGATCCTGGGCGCCAGCGAGAAACAATGAGCATTGTTTCTTTCACCCTATGCCCCTGTTACCTAGCAGTAAAATAGGAACCTGGGTGTTAGCTGTCACGGGGTGCTTCCTGGGGGTGGAGGCCTGGTCGAGGACCGGGCCGCGGGGGCAATAAAGCCCCGAAATCATCTCAAGATAACTCAAGAAATCTCAAGCTAGAAAGAATCTAGAAGGCCACAGCCAAAAGGTAAGATATACTTGTACATTCTGTAGTTTAAAATATAAGTACAGTACTGTAGTAGTAAGTATAAAATGTATTTTGAAGTTAATATTTTTGGGGATGTGAAACAGATTAATTCAATTCGCATTATTTTCAGTTTTTGAATTTTTGGTTTTCGAACTGTCTCTGGGAATGGATTAAAATCTAAAACGGAGGTACCACTGCATATAGGGTCCCGGTAGTACAGTCAGGTTCGCTCCCGATGCACAATCGAGAATTCCGGGTTCGAATCCTTGGGGGGGGGGGGGGTAGAAATGGTTGGGTACATTTCCTTTCACTAAATGCCTCTGTTCACCTAGCAGTGAGTATGTACATGTACAGTATTCAGGAGTTAGTCAGCTTGTTGTGGGGGTTGCATCTTGGGCAGGGCTTGTATTTCAGCCTGGGGGATGGGGGAACCTCGGTAAAAGCCAAACATGTATGAATACCGACTTCCTGTCCTCCGACACAGTGAATTAAATGGATCCCGGTAGTACAGTCGGGTTCTCATAGCATATTGAGGGGGTCTCGGTAGTACGCCTGGGTTTGTTCTCGACACAATACTGACATTCTGGATTCCCATCCCAGGCGGGACAGAAATGGTTGGGCACATTTCCTTTCACCTAATGCCTCTGTTCATCTAGCAGTAAGTAGGTAAGCAGAGTTAGTCAGCTTATTGTGGGGTTGCATCCTGGGCAGGGTCAGTAATTCGACCTTGGGGGGGGGGGGGCGCCTCAATATAAGCCTAACATGTATGAAAACACACTGGCTTCCTGTCCCCTGACAAAGAATTAATTATATATATTATATACTGTATATATATATTATATACAGTATATGTACTACTAATTAACAACAAAATTACATTTAAATAAAAAAAAAAAGTTTTTTAAGAAAAAATCTTTAACTGCTTAGACTTTTGTATTACAGTTCACTTAAGGACAACAAGTCTCATACTTACACACTTAAGAACTAAGCACTTTTGGTTACAAGACTGCTTGACTAACCATATGGACCCATAGCTCCCACACCCGATCTTTTCAACCACCTCAATTCCATCCATTTTTGGTCTCTAGAATTATAATAAGATATTGAATTCATACAATAGATACATTAAAGCAGTTATATATAGGATTAAGTAATTGTTTATTATATAAAACCACTTAAGACAGATTTATCAATTACTGTATCATTTTCATTAATAATTTCACTATAAAACATATAATGTTGTATCAACATATTCCTGTAATGAAGATTTAATTAATATAAATCAATACACAGAGAAATCACATTATCTCTGGTAACACCCAGCTCATAGCTTCAAACCCTTATCACGGCTCCTGTGGATTTGTTCATTGGTATATCACAATGTAATTTTCTCTGTGTACAGTATACAGTAAATCAATGTCAATAATAAAGGAAAAAAATAATTAAAAATGTTAAGAACCTTCAACAAATTTAGTGCATTCCCCCAATTAGAAACCATTAGCACTTGCATTAATTAAGTTAATTTATGAAAAACGAGTAAACAATGAGCCTGTATAATGGCAACAAACCCGCATCCATTAATTAACACCAAGAATACTGTATTCAATACAATATGGTTATAAGACATTTTTTAAACTACAGTACTGTATAATTTTTCAGCCTGCACAAGCATGCTGAAAAATGCTCATGTTCCATTGCTATCATACTTTTTTTTTATATACAGTAGCATATGCATAACTCACCTTTGATGATACCTCTTCTCTCAGACATCTCCTATCTTTTGGAAGACATTGTGGCAGATTATTTGAATGGACATTTGTGTGTTTGTTCCCAAGAGCAGCTGGAAATGGCCGATCCACTTGAATGGAGAATCTAATGTCATCATTCTTCCTTTGCTTTTTACCAAACTGTTCTTGCATTTGGTGACGAGGTGAATCGGTCATTTTATACCTGTTGAACATTTGAGGATGCCTGTACTTGCAATTTTTAGGCTGTTGCACCTGATGTGGAAGTTGCAATAACGGAAGAGCCAGGAGCTTGTCATCTGTAGGTAAATATTGATGAACTTTGGCAATTTTATCATATGGAAGCTTTAGTGCATCCCAATACTTGAGGCATGACTTTGTTGTATTTTCATAGTTTGAGGTGCTACAGGGATGCACTTTTCTGCTGAAAAACCCAATACCATAACTGTGTTTACCAACTGGTAACTTCAGGAGAGGAAAATCAATTGATTTTCTGTTATTCCTCTGTAATTTCTGTCTTATATCAGAGTTAGATGAATTTTGGGTGATTATTTGCCCAAAATTGTGGACATGTGCTTTTATAGTGCAAACGTTTCTTAGTGTGCTGAAATTTTCTTTACATCCAACGAATTTATGAGAACTGCAGTACTTTTGGCAACCTTCTTGCAAGATATTAAAGTGAGATTTCTTTTCACTTTGCCCTAAGGCTATTTTATTAGTGTGGTACAAACAATGACTATGGACACTATTAGTGTATCTGTTGCATTTATGACCATTTTTCATATAGTTATATAGACCACCAGAACAACAGTGTTTGAGCATAGGGATACCTGTACTAGTACGTGCACAATTACAGTACAGGCAACGTGTACACCCCTCCTTCAGAAGCAGGGAGGAAAACACTAGTTCTCCAGGTTCCACCTCATCTTCAGAGTCATGAGGCGAGAGGGACGGTGGTGTTGGAGCCCACTGTGCAGCCACACAAGACTGACACGTATGCCGCCTCGAGCCTTCAGCCCCAGTAGATCCTTCCACCAGCTGAAACAAGCTACAAATGATGCAATCCATAAAATGCATAAATATAAAAAGAAAGCTTATACATAAAAATTTAAGCTTATACAACTGTATTGCTTTAAAACACTTAATTTTTAAAGTTGAAATTTGGAGTTAGCAAAAAAAATGTAAATACTGTACTCTACCAGTTTTTGCACTGCAAAGATTTTATTATGCACTTTCTACTGCAACTACCTTAACTTGGTAGTAAAAAAAATTGCAAAATACAGTACATGTAAGAATACCTCTAATTCTTACATGTATTTTTCAATATTTTTTTGAAAATAATGAAAATCAAAAGAACCCCAGGAATAGGTTAAAATTTAAAAGCCAATGGTCAGTTTTGAATTTAATAAGAAAAGATCAACACCCAAGCCTTGTACACTCTCAATATAAAATACATTTAGAGTATTATGCAAAAATACAAAAGATAATGGGAAATTTTGACATGTTTCAAGAATTGGAAAGACTAAAAAGCATCACACACACACATTGGGGACAGGCTGCCTGTGCATACTGTATATACTGACGTTGGGCTCATATCGAGGTCCCCCAAAGTCTACCTACCTACCCTCCCCAAGATGCAACCCCGCAAAAGTTGGCTAACTCCTGGATGTCTATTTACTGTTAGGTGAACAGAGGCATTAGGAAACAGGAAACGTGCCCAACCATTTCTGCTGCATCCAAGATTTGAACACAGGTTTCTTGATTGTGAGTTGAGAACGAACCGAACACTTCAACCAAGACCTTAAAAATACTGTATGACAAATACTGTACTGTAAATTCCTCGTTTCATATGTCAAATGATTGTCAGTCTGCTTGTTTAATATGAGAGATTACACCTCTGGCTATCAGTAATATTTAGACAAATTTAAGCAGGTGCAGAAAATATCAACTCCACTCTCCCTCTCCCCTTCCAAATACTATCACCAGTCACGTGCCCCTCACCCAAACTCTCACCAGTCACGTCTCTCTCCCCCAAACTCTCTCCAGTCACGTGCCCTTCCCCAAACTCTCACCAGTCACGTGCCCCTCCCCCAAACTCTCTCCAGTCACGTGCCCCTCCCCCAAACTCTCACCAGTCACGTGCCCCCTCCCCCAAACTCTCTCCAGTCACGTGCCCTTCCCCAAACTCTCCCCAGTCACGTGCCCGTCCCCCCAAACTCTCCCCAGTCACGTGCCCCTCCCCGAAACTCTCCCCAGTCACGTGCCCGTCCCCCCAAACTCTCCCCAGTCACGTGCCCCTCCCCCAAACTCTCCCCAGTCACGTGCCCCTCCCCCCAAACTCTCCCCAGTCACGTGCCCCTCCCCCCCAAACTCTCCCCAGTCACGTGCCCCTCCCCCCCAAACTCTCCCCAGTCACGTGCCCCTCCCCCCAAACTCTCCCTAGTCAGTTCAGTACACATCTCTGTTGCTGTTAGACATGTCCAGGAACTATGGCTGGCTTACCGTGAGGATAGCCTCGCTCGTGACAAGGAGATGAGGCTATTTGTTTTACATTATATTATATATATGAAAGATACATATGCGAATTGTGACTATATGACTATATCGGTGATTAAATGATACATTCTTGCAAAGCCACTAACAAGAACAGCCTAATAAGTTTTCTCTCCCTTAACAATGGGAAACAATCCACATCAAATATATAAAAATCATCCAATTTTCTCAGAGCGTCTCCACCTTCCTAGTTTACATGGCGTCCCTTCACTTCCAGGGTTCACGAGTTTACATGACGTCCCTTCACTTCCGGGGTTCACGAGTTTACATGACGTCCTTTCACTTCCGGGGTTCACGAGTTTACATGACGTCCCTTCACTTCCGGGGTTCACAAAGTAGTTTTCATAGCGGTACAGCTCAGTTATTGGTCAATTTGGCCACATATCTCATATTTCCAGTTTCGCAAGTTGAAAATTGCAAGGGTGCGGGGGGGGGGGGGTGTAGAAACTTCTGCGAGGCTAGGGTTAATGATCTCCTGCCTTTAATGTAGTTTTACTAGTCATAATCTTCAGAGCTTTTATGTCTGTTTAGTACTTAAAACGGTAAATGACCGCTTTCTCCAAACACGACCAAACTACGCATTTATGCTTCCTGGAAAATGCAAATTCAAAACCTTTTGTCAATTTCCAGATATACATCTTTTCCAGCAAAATTAGTAACATGGATAAAATCATATCCAACACTAATTTTAAGGCCAAAAAAAATAACTTTTTTAAAACAACGTTCTTTATTTTATAGACCAAATAGCCAATTTCTAAATCACAATGCCGGTCCTGAACTACCACCGCCCATACTAAACAGCCGCTCGTTATCCCAAATAGTCTCCACCCGTCCCAAAGAGTAATTTCTTAAGACTTTCCACGTGCCCGAAGGCGACATAAACATGACACTGCCAAGTTCAAGTATGTTTATTGAGACAAGAAAAAAATACATCTGAAAGGGATAAAGTAGCTTAGGCTATTTGTAACCCTCTTCTACTTCAAGACACTGCCCACGACAAGTTACCAACCCGCCTGGTGACTAGGTTCTTACATTACCTGCTCCAGTGTCACCTTCCAGCCTGTCCACCTGTCCTCTCTCGTCATTCTCGGTTATGCAAGTTTCACCGTTTTATTTGTTGCAGTTGTGCACGCGCAGTGTGACACTTATATGTGTGTGCGAGTATGAGTGCGCAAGTGTGTAAATACAAGCACGTGCTTAAGCTTGACTGCCTCAAAGGTCTCCCTGGCTTGGCGCCTTTTGATAATTAATTACTTGCCTGCGTGTCCATCTGTCTGTGTCTCAGTCTTGCCTCACGTATATTACTGGCTGACCCATCCACCACCTGTCCACGGGAAACATCTCCCGTCACGCAGGGTGCAGTTGCACCTCCACAGATCTCCAGTATCATCTACTGATACTGGTAATGGCTCAAAAGGGCCACCACTTACGGGCTATTCATGCCCGTGCCACCTTTTAGGTGGCTTAATCTTCATCAATCAATCAATCCACCACCTGTCAGTTATACACTACACGTCCTCAGCAATCTTGCGATAGTGTCAAGTCACTGGTAAAGGAAGGCGTGTCTTGCACATATATCCGTCTGACGTGATGCGGCTCTGTCACGTTAGTGCTCCACGTCCACCAACGTATCAAGAATGCATAAATAATGCCTAGAATGTTAAGCTATGTTAAGGCTGCATGTATGGCCGAGCA
>WNGS01000690.1:11146755-11191112 GCA_020271785.1 Procambarus virginalis | reverse complement strand
GGCCAATTTAATTTAATTAATGCCACAGAAACTGTGCATTATTATTATTTTTTTCAGTGACTGCTCTACATTAAGTTAGTAAAATGTAAATCTGACCTATTCAGTGATATTACACAAAACTCTCAATAGCAGGTGCTGAATCTATCACAACCTCAAGTTGGGTGTGTCCGTGGGTGAGACCATCTCTTATTGGAGCTATTAAGAAAGAATGCTTGTTAGTCAGCCCAGAGCTTTGTGCTTCATTGTAATGAATTAAACCCCGTTGATGAGGGGTTTTTAGTTTTAATATCATAAAAACACTGATCTGTGTATTTTGGCTGTCCTGGGTCTTTTACTTTCAGTCAAGCTTGTGGAGGGCCTTTGTGTGACTAGGTTTGACATCATAGTTGTACAATCTATCTGGTTATAAATTGTTGGGGTATTTAACACTTGAGATTGCACTACTATTCAAGGTTCTGGGGAATCTAATGTTATCATTATTTAATAACTATTTCATTTATAAAAATAAATAGGAGCTGGCATATTTTATGCAGGTTACATGCAGTGTGTGTTTGGGCCCAGTGTAGATACAGGTTGAGAGCTACACTTGTGGTGTCCCATCTTCCCAGTACTGTCACATGAAACTTTGAAAACTTGACAATTTTGTCATTACCACCTTGCTTAACTTGCTGCAACCACTGCAATGAGTTAACCTAACTCCTCTAACCACTGTTTTCAAAACAGAACTTTCTAATGCTTTTTTGGCAGCTTTGTTTCCGTAATGTGAGTCTATGATCTTTTTATTCTTGAAGATGCAGATTTCAAAGAATTCTATCAATTTTGTTTATGCCTGTCACTATGTATGTAATGATCATATCATTGCTTTTCTTCTATCTCCTAAGTTGCTATATTTAACATCTTTAGCCTCTCCCATAGTTCTTCTTTCTCAGTTCTGGAAGCCATTTAGTTGCATGCCTTTGCATCTTTTCCAGTTTATTGATGTACTTTTTAAGATACAGGCACCATACAACTGCTGCATATTCCAGTTTTGATTTCATGAAGGTTGTGAACAATTTCTTTAATATTTTGCCTTCAATGTATTTAAAATGATTTTGAAGTTGGAAAGCGTAGCATAGGCTCATTGTACAATGTTCTTTGTGGTCCTCAGGTGACAAGTTTTCTATCCAGAACCACCCCCCCCTAAATCTCATCTTTATCAAAGTTCTCGAAAGCCTTTTCACATAATTTGTATGTAGTGTGTGGCCTATTTTCTCCTATTCTTCATTAAATAATGTGGCATTTATTCACATTAACAACACTTGGCATTGCTTAGCACATTGAGTAACACTGTCTAAGCATTGCTCCATACACTTATTTTGTTCACTGTTGAAGTCATCTTGATGGGCATTAGAATCATCATAGTTTCTTATCTTCCCAAGTACTTTGACATCATCAGCAAACATGTTCATATAGCTCTGTATTCCTTCTGGTAGATCATTTTATGTAGTCAGTGAACATTAATGATGCTAGAAATGAACCATGGGTACACTACTTGTAATATTTCTCCAGTGTGATATATTGCCTCTAATTACCACCTCTATTTTTCAAGACAATGTGCTCGGGAATAATTGTTTATAGGCAGAGGTTTGGTCACAGTGAGACCTACACCATTGTCTCTGGGGTGAAACAATTGAAGTGAGTATCATTTCCGAGTTGAACAATCTCTGTGATTGTTTGAACAATTGGAACATTTCCTGGGGAATTTACAAAAGGCATGTTTTTACTTTATTTTTAAAAAGCATAACATTTTTAACTCTACCTCATTTGATTTTAATTTCTTATTGGTGTTGATTGTTTACATATTAATATTTTTAACATGAGACTCTTTCCTAACAGATATTTAAGTGCCAAGGTGCAGGGTGTTTCACTGGGGCAGCACGCAATCTCTCGGGATACAAGTTCCTCCAGGCTGAGGAGGTCGTCAGCACCATGACTGCAGTCTCTCTTCTTGGTCGAGGACTTGACAGATGGCGAAAAGAGGCATGTCCAGGTAAGGACCACAGAGGCTTCAGATTTAATACAAGGTGACACAATAAAATAAACTACAACCAATTGACTCTGGAACATCACTTCTTGTTACAGTAACACTGTAACAAGGCCAAGGCCAGAGACAAAATCCTAAGGGGCATTACCAAGAGGAGCCACATCAAACCAGTTAGCCAAACCAGAAAATTGCAGAAAAGTTATCTCTGAACAATATGGGACAATATTTAGTCAATTAGTAGTTTGCAGAAAAATAACTACACATATACAGTACTACAGTACTGTACATGTACAGATGGGATACATGCACACAAATTTAATGTCATTTAGTGGAAAATAAAGATGTCAGTATTTGAAATGTTCATTTTTCAGAATAGATGGCATCAACCTCAATGAATTAGATGGGATTGCATAGGGTTTTATACTTATGTGTAATAAAAGCATAGAAATTCCATGTGTGATTCATGAGCACAGACGTACTATTGTCTGAAACGTAGTTCTTTCCTCACCTCAGGTGTGTCAAGTGGTTTGTGTGGCGAGATAACTTCGGATTCACATTATCGATATAAAATGTTCCAATACACTCGTTCTGTCAACAAACTTGGTGTGGATGGACGCCCTGTTTCCTTCACTGTCGATGGCCACAATCGTGCTGCTACACTTCAGGTTCGAGTCATTTAGTTTAAACAAGTAACAGTGATGGCACATACAACTGTGTTGTGGTATTTGATATTTTTTTATATTTTGTTTGCATTGTGCCTTGATATTTTTCCCATCTGAGTACAATATTAAGAAATAGATTTGAATTTAAAATTACATTTATATATCAGCTGGTATGTTTTGTTGGTCATCACTAGCATGGATGGTATGCATATTGTGCAGAAAAGATATTTAACCATATAGGACAAAGATATAAAAGATTAAAAGGAATTTCTGCATATGTACCAAATATTTTGTTAAACATATTATACTTTATTAAAATTTAAGGAATTTAAATTTGTTGCTATGATGATCTTTCAATATTTAATTAAAATCTCATGCTGATGCAGGTGTTAAACTACCGCCATGTTGGTGCTCGGCAAGGATCTGGCCTCCTGCGTGTAGGCGTCTACAATGAGGAAGATGGTCTGGCTCTTAATGGATCACTAGTGGTTACTTACGATGCCGAGGGAAAAGAGAAAGCCATGACAGAAATAAAGTCGCAGTGCATTGATTTCCAGTCTTGTGGGGATGTTGCTGTTGTGGCTAAACCTGTCAGAAGAAGACACATTATTTACAGGTAAAAATTTAGATCTTATGTACTTTATTTTTATTTTGAGTGCATTTTGCNGTGTTTTTCCTGCCCGAAACGCTTTGCGTAATAGTGGCTTTAGGCATTGTATGTACTTGCTCTATCTATAATTCCATCAACTTTTGTATCTTACCTTGTATGTATGTACTTTGCCTGAATAAATATTTGTATTTGTATTTGTATTTATTTTTAATTTATTGAAATCTAAGTACAGTATTGAATGTTGAAGTATGATAAAATACTGTAACTATAATCCAGTACTGCACTTAAAATTTGTAAAAGTTATGTCTTTTACAAAATGCTTGGCTTGGTATATATATTGATACACTACAGTATTTGTTTATATTTAATTGTTTTTGCAATTAAATTGACATGCACAATCTTAATTATAATTTATTATTTTATTACCATTTTCTTATTTCTTCAAAATGTGAAACTGTGCAAGTTATTTTAAAGCTTTAGCTATAAAAAATGTATTAATTTTATGATAATGAGTACTTAAAATTAATGTTGAGCAATTTATGACCCATTAGGTTGTATCAGAGATGTCAACAACACACAATATCTGCATTAGTAATGTAGTGAGAATACCACCACAGGCTCACAGCGCTGATACTCGAAGCTCTACAGAGGTATGCTAGCATAAGTCGACAGTATATATATACAGTACAGTACTATGTAGGTATTCATTACACATCCAGCTTACAAATCTGAAATAACGGAATTGATGATGTTTCAGTCTGTGGATCATTATTAAGTCATTTCTATGACCTGATTTCTATGACATTATTATTAATAAGTCATTTCTATGACCTGATGATGGTCCAGGACAGACCAAAATGTCATCAATTCCTTTGATTTCAAATTTGTGTGTTTTGGTGTCTAATTTTCAGCCATGTTGTCGTGATTACTAACAACATAGTTGTTCATTTCATAAAACTCTGTAGTTCAGCTGTTGTCATTAATTCAAACTAGAGAGGGGCACAGTAGCTAATGTTCTTATGTACTTGTTCCTCATCTGTACTTATTTTTACACAAAGCCACTACAAGGCTTGTGTGAACAAGGGGTTCATGTAAAGATGATCAATGGTTTTATGTAATTCCTTTGATACAAAGATACATTGAAGTATTGTACTAACAAAGGAGTTGGCTGATTTTTAAGAAGGGTAATAGTTATTTTTACCTGATTTACCTGATTTTTACCTGAGGATCTTGGTAAATGATGTAGGATTTTGAACTCAGTGTAGCAAATGAGTTGCTATTTTGGTAGTTAGGTAGCCTAAGTTGCAATTATAATAACTTATTCATGATCCAGCCTTATCTCTGCACCAAAATGCACAGGCACCATGTACCTGTACGTGACTGTACCTGAACAAAATATGTATTTGCAGATGGATTTAAAATACAGGAACTATGTGCGGGCAGCTATGAATGACGGACGGGTTTCTGGAGTGGCGGTGGTAGCCAGTGGACACGTCCTCCACCAGGTAATGGAGTCTTACTGCTTTTCCATGTTTTGGGGTATAATTTGCGAGAAAACTGTTTTCTCTTCAAGCCTAATGACTAATGTTAAAGCATAACCCTTCAAATTGATGACACAGACACCCTGTAGTGTATGAAAGCAATATATATTTGTTTGCTGATTTCTTATTAATGTCTGCTAGTTATTACTGTAGTTGGTTTCTTATTGTCGGAGACAGGAAGCTTGTTAGGCTTGTTGAGGTTCTCCCAAGGCCAACGACTGACCTCCAGAATTCAACCTACAACAGTACTAATTTCCATGTACTGTATTTATTTACTGCGAGATGAACAGAGGCTACAGGTGTAAGCCTGAGGCCTGATATTTAAATGTGCCTCAACATCTCGTCTTGCCTGGGAATCAAACCTGGGTTACATTCGGTTGTGAGTCGACTGCACCATAGGTTGTTTCTCTTTCTGGTAAAAGCTGGACTTTGCGTAATTTGTTATAGACATTAAACAGTATCTCCTTCATTGTAACGAGATACACTGTATCTTGGTACAGTATATACAATTCATTGTAACGAGATACATACACATAGTGATGGAAAAATCACAACTAAAATAATAAAAGAATACACAGATCAAATGTAGGAAGGAGAAATAATATTATTATACTGTACAACATACACAGGAGGTATTAAATTTTTTTAATCAATGTGTTTAAAGAAAACTAAGACTTTAAGGTACAAGTTTTGGCACGAGGGAATTCGGTGTGTTGTTGTAACTTGTTTCTGTCATTGGTACCGTATCTTTATATTTATTGCGGTACTTTCTATTGTATCCAACTAGTCATGTTGCACTGTGGCGTCCTGTTATTCATGCAGCATATGCTTCTTATAAACTTATTCATCACTCCTGCATATACTAATTACTGTACTGTATTGCCAGTTTATAAGATACACTAAATTTATAATACAGTAATAATAATATACTGTAACAAAAAAAATTTGGTTCCTAGTCAACCTGTCCACTCAAATAGCATATCACAATTTCAATTATAAATCCCCAACATTCAAAATATGATGTTGGGGATGTCATATATATATATATATATATATATATATATATATATATATATATATAGATATATATATATATATATATATATATATATATATATATATATATATATATATATATATATATATATATATATATATATATATATATATATATATAATGCTGATTGTTTAATTGTTATATATTTGTGTGTGTGTGTGTGTTCTCTGTAAACTGTAGCATTGCAATAAAATAAAACAAAACATACAAAAAATAATAGGGGTGGTAGGAGAAGAAAAGAATTAAGTATTCAGTGAGAATCCACAAGATCTTCTCTGAATGCTCTTTGTTTTCTTCTTCGAGGATGTGGGTCCCTGCAATTGCACCAGAGGTGGTACCCCCTATATATATATATATATATATATATATATATATATATATATATATATATATATATATATATATATATATATATATATATATATATATAATATGGTGTATATACAGTATACGATAAATCATAGTGGATCGTTAACTTTACGGCTTGTCCTGTTTTAATTCATTATGTCCTCGGTCACATTAGGTTTGGACAATTTAGTGCATCATTTTTGTGATGTTATAACAACCTAAGAGGACAGGCTGAGGTAGCTCTAGCAATTTATTGCTTCTATGCTGATGTAAAATTTATAAACTTATTCTTATCTTGCTTTATATGCCTTAATTTAATCTTTATGTACAGTATTTTACTCTCTGGTGGGCACTGTAAAATTATCTCCACATCTCCATTTATTTTATTACATTTTTGCTTATTCATGGACATAAAATGTCTTATTTCAGATCTTGATAGCTATCAAGGCTGAGAGCTCCCAGACTCGAAGGGTTTATTGGCTGTTGTCTGACCTTCCAGAGGATGATCTGAACCTGGTTCGTGATGTGGCCAGGCTTACTAAAGGGTTATTTGTCATTACTAGTTCTCCTCCTTCTCTTGAGGAATTTGAAGATCATTGGAAAAGACTTCAGGATGTCAAGCTAGAGGTATGTTAAGCAAAGCATGCCTAGTATTGAGCTTTCTTCAAGCTATGTATTATTATTTCCTCTTAAGATTTATATTAATTTTCCTCGTTTGGTTGTTATCTAAGGTAAGAGATGATTGGCACTTTCCTAATCATACAATTACCAGCTTATCTTGGAAATTGTTACCTTATGCAGCAAGAAAATAATGCTACCCAAAAAGATGTTTTTCATGGTGACTGAATACCATGGTGGGGGAAAGTGACAGGTTTTACATAAATTATTCTGTGCCACATAAGCTATACAGTACTATGGAAGTATTATAAGTACTTGTACAGTATAGTTTTGAAATTTGTCTTTATATGATCTTTTAAGGAATTGGCATTTGGTCATGTGCATAGAGATATGCTGAGTGGAAGTAGAGGTACGAGCTTCTGAATTTTTCTATTTTCTAAATATGACAGGTACTTTATAGCTTAAAGACAAATATATGCACAGTAAACACTTTTTTTTTTATTTTTTCAGCGCACTTCGGAGAATGAGTGGGTACTGGGCTACCTGCAACAAGAAAAAGGATGCCACCTGGATGGGCAGCCCTTGGCACCCACAGATACGAATACTGACAGTGTTCAGCAGAAGCAGTTACCCATTTGCCGATCCTTCCGTATGCGAGATGACGACCTTGATATTTTGGCAAGGACAAGAGCAGCTCTTCCAGCTATCCATGGCTTATTTACATTCTTCACAGCAATGAGGAATGCTTGGAGGCTAAAATGCAGAAATATGTAGGAAAATAAAATACAGTACTTCATTTTTTCTTTATAGACTTTATAGAATACAGTACTTCATTTTTTCTTTATAGACTATTGTAGACTTCCATATCTGCTCATTTGGGTTTGAAGCCCTCTATTCATAATCTTGGTTTGGCAACTTAATTGCCAGTTTTCAGTACCAAGAGTATTTTTCCAAACCTAAATTGCTTGGTCACTCCCTTAGGCAAGTCCACTTCCTCGTAGGGTCTTGCCACCTCTGTCCAGGGATAGAATGACTTTCATTTTTCCTAAACTACAGCCCCTTACTGGAACTTCAAAGAGGGTTTTGTTCATTTGACCCCACAGGTGTCTATCTGTGCTGCTGAGGGTGAGTTTTCTGTTTCTCATCGAGACATGTTCCATGGACTCAAGCCCAAGCCTTGACAGAATCCAGTGGCTTACCATTTGTTGTGGGGGATTTGCCACTTTCTCTTTAAGTTGGATGGCCTTCTTTGTCACGCACTCTTGACCTCTGAAACTACTCCTTGGCTGGGCATGTCGGCTGCTCCCTCCTCCTCTTTAGGTGGCAATGTGCTCTGATGAGTGCATTTTTTGTTCTTTATATCAAAGCCTGTGGGTACAGTAGTTATCTCTGGTTAGGTAGCTTCTTTATCCTTCTTCCCATTTTGATATAAATTCCTCAAGTGTTTTGCATTGTGCCTTCTGATGCTTAGGGAGGCTTTGATGTCCTGGTTCTTCACATGTTCCCACTTCCCTGCCATCCTGGTCCACAAGCTTGGTGGGATGTTTTGTTGTCGTTATGAGATTAGAACCATACTTAGGTGTGGGCCATGGTTCATTTGAAGTTTGAACATTAGTCCATTAGTTTGAACATTAGTCCATTAGTTTGAACATTAGTCCATTAGTTTGAACATTATCTTCAAGAGTTCTGTCATTCACCTTCTGGTGCCCTATTCTTCAGATCATGCTACCATGCACTGTAGCCCATCAATCTTGGCTTCTTTGCAGGCTTGTGAAACTTAACCAGCATGGGTTTTATCCCATGGCCCATGAACTCGGCAGGTTTGGTACCTTCCAGGCCTATTTCTCCACCATATATTCCATCATGTGGGACTGGGCCTGGTTAGTGGCAACAAGGCACTCTGGGGAAATAGGACTTGCCCAATGGATTTGTCTTTCACCAAGAAAAAGTGACCAAGCTTCTTTTTACTTCTCGGAAAAAATGCATTTCAACTGCATTCATTGTTAAAACTTTTCATTACAGTATAAATTGGTTTAGCAGCATAATTATATTCATAAATTTGTGTTCAAAACGGAACCAATGAGAATCAAGACATTCTGATTTCAGGATCCTCAGTTACTGTCTTACACCATCAGCCTAGACATCTGGCTTTCCCTGCCACCCCCACACACACGACTCTCCCTGCCACCTACACTCATGGCTCTCCCTGCTACCCACCCACCCACACACACATACATGGCTCTCCCTGCTACCCACCCACCCACACACACATACATGGCTCTCCCTGCTACCCACCCACCCACACACACACACACACACACGGCTCTCCCTGCCACACACACATATGGCTCTCGCTGCCACCCACACACATGCACCTTCCCACAATTTCAGTTACACGTAAAATATTCATGTAAATGTACAATTTTGCTATAACTGGGAATATAATTATTTTAGCACATGGTTTTTAGTTTATATTGAGCATTTATTAGATAAATCTAATTATTATTATTATTATGAATTTGATAATTTGATGGGGGCCTGATGGCTGAGTGGACAGAGCTCGAGGTTCATAGTCCTAAGGGTCCGGGTTCAATCCACGGCGGAGGCGGAAAAAAAATGGGCAGAGTTTCTTTCACCCTGATGCTCCTGTTTGCCTAGCAGTAAATAGGTACCTTGGAGTTAGACAGCTGGTATGGGCTGCTTCCTGGGGATTTGGGTGTGTGTGTGTGTATGAAAATTTGGATTAAGGACTTGCCCGAAATGCTATGTGCGCTAGTGGCTGTACAAGAATGTAAGAGCTCTTTTTTTTTTTTTTTTTTTTTTTTTTTTTTGAGATATATACAAGAGTTGTTACATTCTTGTACAGCCACTAGTACGCGTAGCGTTTCGGGCAGGTCCCTGGAATACGATCCCCAGCCGCGAAGAATCGTTTTTCATCCAAGTACACATTTTACTGTTGCGTTAAACAGAGGCTACAGTTAAGGAATTGCGCCCAGTAAATCCTCCCCGGCCAGGATACGAACCCATGACATAGCGCTCGCGGAACGCCAGGCGAGTGTCTTACCACTACACCACGGAGACTGTATAACTACACCACGGAGACTGTATCCACTACACCACGGAGACTGTATATATACATATGTATACACCACGGAGATCTTGTATATTTAAATAAATAAAAACTAATAATACCATGCCATTTTCCAGAAACACTATTGTTGCATTATATAAGTCACCTATGCATTGAATGTGTTGTAAATACATTGTTGTACATTGCAGCCGTGGTGTGTGTGAGAGTCTTCACGAAATGGGTCGAAAGGAGCTTCTGGCAGATTATCTGACTCCACTTAAGTTTCAACATAATGGACCAGGAACTCGCAGCCTCACTAGCCTTGCAGGTGGCAAGCGAAGGAATGACTGGTCAGGGAAGTTATCTGAAACCTCTCTTGGGCTCTACAACATTTTGACCGACCCTGGAAATTCTAGTGTCACTGTTCAGCAGGTGTGCATAATTCGTCTTTAAAAATAGTTTCCCCACTGAAGATTGTTGGATAATGTGGGATTGAGATTGCTGTGGGATAATAGAAATTAGTACAATATGGAAGATCAGGATGTTCTTTGGAGGCTTTGGTACATGTTAAGAAATTGAATATCCAGTAAATTGTACAAGAAGATAAAGTGTATCACTTCCAGTCATCAAGAGATGGGATGTTCTTACACATACCTTGAATATATTATCTCATTTCCTTTACTCTGCCAGTCACTATCTTTCTGTACGCTTTGCCTGCTACACATAGTCAATTAATGCCTATATCATACTGTAATTATGACAAGCTGCCAGCTTCATGTCCTCATCAAGGACAGGAAGGCCAATAGTATTAGTGGCCCTCAGGTAAATTCAGATAAATTATAATCGCTACAGTTAGTTTTTTCTCTCTTTCTCCCTCTCCAATCTCCTGGTATATTACCACTATTCCATGCCTTCTCTACTCCCATTTTGTTAATTTTCTTGACAATAATAAACAATTTCTTTATGAACCTTAGTACTTGCAGCTTCCTCAAACTTCAGCTTTATTGATGTACTTGTACTCACCTTACTAATAGATATATTGGCTGTTATGTGATCTTCCACTCTTCTTGCCTAAAAATCCAGTCATGTTTACATTAGAACCTCTTCCATTATCTCCATCCATTAAGACTTTCAAAGTACTATTCGCCATCCCAAATCTAATCTTCACCATTTAACATAATCTCGTGTTTATCTTTAACGTTCTCGTTTACCCATCTTCCAGTCACCCTGCGACACAGACTTTAACTGGTCAAATAGCTCAATTGAGAGTATAGTAGTGAAATTAAATATTTTTGTATTTAATTTCACAATTAAGTGAAATTAAATAGTTTGTAGATCCTTGACCTTCAAACCCAATTTTCAGTTTTCCGAACTCTATTTTCCATGGGAGAACGAGCATAAATGGGAATTAGGTTCCTAGCCTCCAAAAATCTACAACATTTACTAAACATTTATAGAAAATATATGAAAAGATGCTAGTTTAATTTATCTTAAATACTGGTGTTACTCTGCAATCTAAAACAGGATTATTGCTTAATTGGAAGATTAATTATTGCTAGAAGAGGAGGTAGGTGATGCTGAGTAGAACTTGAAGTTGTGGTTGCTTCTATTCTCCTAAAAGTACAGATGTAAATGGGTATCTGTGAGGAAGGTCACTGTTGTAGGTTGCATATAAGAGGAAAGGTCAGTTGTTGGCCTAGGGAGACTGTAATTTCCAATATTTGAGTAAACGTATGTGCTAGATAAGCAGTTTCAAAAGAAATTGTGGATGATTCATTGTACTGTACTTTGAATTTGCCACTGCCTCCAAGCTATTATAGTTTTTCAGTCAAATAAATCTCAACTGTTAAAAAATGTAACAACATTTTCTTGTCCTGATAGACTATGTTGGTGGAGAATTTAACCCTACGAGTGACAGACGAATCTCTCATTCCGGATAAAGTTAGTTGTCCACGAGGTTCTTGCAGCAGCTGCCAGAAGACTCTTAATGAGCAGACAGAGGTAAGTCTTGGTATTCAAAACCATATTAAGCTAAATACTCTGCCTTTAGTCTTATACTGTGTTTTGTTGCCAATTTTCAGCTTGTATAACATATATTCTGAAAAATTTTGAGTTTGCAAGGTACTGAATTTTTATTTTGGTATAATACCAAGTTTCATCTTAACCATCATATTCGTGGTTAAGTTCACTAGTCTCCAAGTTCACTACTCTGTCATAGTTACTGCACTAGCCAAAGGATGCCAAATTTAGCTTTAATATATACTGTATTAAATTTTTAGAGCTAGGTGTATCTGTGTTGCATTAGCTAGCACAGCCAGTTCACAACCAGTTGGTCACAGTTTGGTTCCCTGCAGAGAGAGAGGGAGAGAGGTTTGGGGACATTTTCTTAAGCTTGATGCCTCTGTTTATCTGATAGTAAATAGGTACCGGGGAGGTAGTTGTTCGTCATGTTCTGGGGAGTGTCAGACATTTGCTTCATGGGACCTCGAAGATGATGATAATAATAAAATATATGAAAGGCTAATTGGCTTCCTGTCTGCTACAATGGGGAAAAACAGTATGGGATATCGATTGAACTACAACTTTTTGCTGCAACATGCAAAGTTTTACCAGTTAGGTATATATTTGTCTATAAAATATTAGTTAAATATTGGTATAAAATAATTTCATATCTTAACCCACTGCTTTAAATAGGTGGGAAATGTGACACTGGGAGGTGTTGTGCAGAAACATGTATTGCTGCCATCCCCAGACCACATAGTTTGCTGCACTCTTCCCATTCATCAGCCTTCTCTTGATGGTAAGACATTTTCTTGTCCTTAATCATTTTCTGTTCAGCGGTTCAGGGGCTTTTCCATAGTGCCTTCATTTTGCACAGNTAGTGGACCCCCATACCCATCCTGTGGGCGGTAGTGGACCCCCATACCCATCCTGTGGGCGGTAGTGGACCCATACCCGTCCTGTGGGCGGTAGTGGACCCCATACCCATCCATTGGGGCGGTAGTGGACCCCCATACCCATCTGTGGGCGGTAGTGGACCCCATACTCATCCATTGGGCGGTAGTGGACCCATACCCGTTCTATGGGCGGTAGTAAAGCATGTTAAGAGACACGTATATGAGATTATAGTTTGTTTATTGTTAAGTTTCTTTTGTGTGCGTGCGTGATCTTCCAAGGCTCCTCTCAAGGAAATGTTTGCTTGACCTGACCTGTGGATGACGCCACAATCCTCACGGTCAACACTATTATATCGTATAACGTTGAAAATTCGGTATGGCTAACTAGGAAGTGTACGGTTACAAAACACACACACACCACACACACACACAAACCACCCACACACACACACACACACACACACACACACACACACACACACACACACACACACACGTGTGTGTTTTAGTACGGTATTTGTTGACCATTGATTACAATTATAGTTAAGTCATATATGACCATTACATTAGGCATTACCAAAAGTAGTCTTTAAGAAAAAACAAACACGGCAAAACTGTCGTTGAAAAATTATATCGTAAAAAAAAAAAGCTTGTCGTTTAGAAAGCTCCTATCCTAAGATCATTGATGCATGAAGCTTCACAATAGCCTCGCATGGTATACCTTTGTCAATAAAAATATAGTTTTTTGCGGTTTAGCTTTTACTTTTAAGTGCATTTTTAAGTACTTAAAACATGAAACACATTTTTTTTATCTGTTGTGGTTTAGATGTATAATCTAATAAAGTTTACACCATAAAAAAAGGGGGTGGTAGGAGAAGCGAACACTCGTACGTATTCAGAGTTAAATGGGAAGTTTCCTCTGATTGCTCTGTGTTCCTTCTTTGAGGCTGGGGTCCCTATAATTGCACCAGAGGTGGTGCCCCTATATATATATCGTCTTAAAATAGGTGAATTGAGTATATTAAGTTCAAGGAATTTTCTTGTCGCATATTGAAGAGAATTAGATTTCCCAAAATTACTGTTTTTGATTGGGGCCTCACCCAGTTTTCCCCAGTAATTGCTCATGGTATGTGTCCAACAGGAGCAGGTCGGGATTGGTGAGAAAAAAAATGTGACGTTGTGCCAATTCAACCCCTCCCCCCCCTTTTGAACATTTTAAATACTGTACTATAACTCGACTCTTGAATTATTATTATTAGCAATAATAATATTATCACTTATATCACCATTATTATTATTATTATTATTATTATTATTATATTATTATTTTATTATTATTTAGTATGTGATGACGCCAAAATTAAAAAAAAATTATAATGATACCTTTAAAATCCGAAAGAACTTTGGGCTAACCTAGCAGTAAATAGGTACCCGAGAGTCGGGTAACTGTCCTGGGTTGCATCCCTGGGAAGGTCAGTAGTTGACCCCAGGGGAAATTTTAACACCTACCAGTAAAGATAAAGACGAGAGAGGAGAAAGGGATGGAAGCGTGTTCTGCCGTTACCTCGTGTGAACCTATTGGACGTAATAACGGAAAGCATTTCACCTCAACTACCCTGTCCTGTCTCTGACCTCAGGCGTGGTGGTGGGGGCGTCGCGGGCGGGGGAAGGCATGTACGGCTGTGGAGGCTGGCGTGCCCAAGGCGTGGCGTAGCGAGGCCCTCCGTGGTCCCCACGTGCTAACCTGGATGGTGGAGGTCTGGGCTCCAGGATACTTACGGACTCCTTCGTTCCTGGCATCAAATTCGGTAAGTACAAACGTCTATCTTTCCTGGCTTCACATTTAGTAAGCATTTTGTCTATTTACTTTGGAATGAACTATGTTTTGTGATATTTATTCAAGATATATTTTAGTTTGGTGCTCTTTTATCACGTAATGGACAGTTCTAGTCAGTCTCTTAACCTAGGCCGAATAAGTTAAGAATGTGGTAGAAAACTGTTGTGTATAGCCCTGAATATATCATATACTCAAATTTCCTGACCAGGTAAAGCTAATAAGCTGTTTAGGTTTAGGCTGTACACGCAATACTGTTAATAAGCTAAGGCTGTATAACTTACATCAATTCAATCAATTTCTTTCTTTATTATGCACCCCATACCCCATCCGTGGGCGGTTGTTAAATATGCATGTACACATACTCATACATGTACGTATACATACGTATTCATATATACATACACATTTAATCACCCACACCAATAATCTTTTGTGTCACAAGTGATTCAACAAGAGGCTCACAACAGTCACTATACAGGCACTTTAATCTATGGTGAGTCACACAGTTACTAGTCTTGCTGCACACCCACCCAACTGGGCGGCAGCTTTACAGTCATGTGCATGCATTACTTACAGTAAGCAAATTTTGGATACTTCACTAAGATTTCGGGCAGCACATCATTATGAATGAAGTACTTACACATTTCTTGGACACTATTGATGGTGTTATCCCTAAATTCCGCGATTTTTTCACATTCCATTATATAATGACGCAAAGTATGCGAATAGTTCTGCTGACAGAGTTTACAGTTAGTCAAATTTATTTCAGCAGATGTTACAAATTCCCAGAGGTAACTGTAGCCGAGCCTAAGCCTAGCAGTGATAACATCTAGAAGTCTGCTAACCTTATTGGATGACCCATAGACGTGCGGTTCTTCCTACATAATAGAATGATGATAGATGAGCAACTGGTGTGAATAACTTACATTATTTTACTTATGTTATTAGTTTTAAAATACTGCATTGATGTGTCGGCTAACTGGGAGTATTAACGATTCTATGAATAAACATTTATTTTATAATTTTGTAAAGGCATTTTCCATTTACGTTCAGAGAGAAAGAGAGAGTTGCAATTTATTTGTTGCAGGGCGCGACATGTAATAATAAATGTTTGAATTGTTTTATACGTGAGTGAAAGCTCTATGAGTTTGCTGGAAAATTTTATATATATATATATATATATATATATATATATATATATATATATATATATATATATATATATAATATATATATTAATCAAATTTGTATTTTAAGTGTCCTAATCGTGTTTAATGGGAAATTAGCTATTAAGTTAGTTAAATGAGCTAATGGTGTTTCCAACAAAGCACCTCTTTGTGCTAGAAACTAATAATAAATAATTCCTGATCATTATAATTGTACTAAATGTTTAAAGCCATCACCAGCCTTGGGTAAATAAGAAGTTGAACATGTTAAAAAAAAAGAGTAAAATGGGGCGAATATAAATTTGTATTTTATTATTAAGAAGCCTAGGTACGCGTCAGTGAGCTGCTATCCTATTCTATATACCAGGGATTACAGTGTATACATCAAGAGCTGGGTGTGAGGTTATCTAATATCCCCATTTCATCAAGATTGGGTTTTCACACTATAAACCGACGTGTGTGTGTGTGTGTGTAATTACCTAAATGTAGTTACAGGATGGTATCCTTACTGGAGGGTACCCGATGGTATCCCGTCTTCCCAGTACTCTTTATCAGACATCATTTTGAAACTACTGACGGTTTTGGCCTCCACCACCTTCTCACCTAACTTGTTTCATGTGTGTGTCCGTCAGTCCGTCACTCACGCACGCGCGCATGCGTTGCCTCACTGCACGAGCCTAGGAACAAGTGGAGTGGAACCAGCGCCATCAGGACACGTGCTCGCTCACTCCAGTCTTGTCCGAAACCTGTACAGGGCATGATCATTATGACGTCACAGTGACGTCACACCTCGTGCACGCCATGACCATATAATGCTCCACTTAAACACACAATAGCGTGATATATCAAATGATCTTATCTATGTCGTGGCGCAGTCGATTAAGGCGCGTCTGGGATCATCCTGGTCGTAAGTTCGAACCTGCATCACGGCCATTGTGGGTTTATTCATGCTCCACTTGCCGAGTATTGTGGCCAGCGACCTATCGGAGGTCATTAGGCCAAAGCGCCCTGATTGAAATATTCAACAGAAAATGTGTTCATTAGAAAACAATTTGCATTTTTAACCATCTTGGTATTAAATAATTAAATGGCCACTTAAGACACGTGGACAAGACAAGGGGACAAGCAGAAGACAAGCATTAAGACAAAAGGGGGGGAGGGGGCCCTTCGACAAGCCGCCGGCTTCCTGTCCTCGTTGAAAGCCATTAGGGTTAGTGGTCCTCCGGTAAAATCAGGAAAATCAGAAGGCCGTGAATTATGTAACTCATTAGGTCGTAAGGTTCGATTTCGAGACATACACACGAGAGATACCGGGTTCGATACCCGGGCGGGACAGAAATGGTTGGGCACGTTTCCTTTCACCTATTGCCTCTGTTCACCTAGCAATAAATAGGTACCCGGGAGTTAGGCAACTGTTGTGGATTGCTTCCTGGTGGAGGGTCAGTAATTGGTGAGGACTGGCATTCTTTCCCTGATAATGGGGAAATTTGTATTAGTTTTTGTAATTCTACAGACCTGTTTTTAGTTCAATTTCATTATAAAATTGGGGAGGACCTCTGACAAACCGCCGGCTTCCTGTCTTCAAGGTCACTAGATAGAGATGGTGGCCCTTGGATAAATACTTCCTAGCAATATTCATGCTTATAAATTCATTATCAATATTACAGTAAGGAAATGTTATAATTCATTTATAATCCTAAAGATCTCTCTCTCCAGACCTATTTTAGTGCTTGTTTCTGAATTTAATGAATGTAGAATGTAAATAAACTTAATTTATCAATATTATCGTAAGATACACTAATTTAATTTTTCTCACCTGAATTTGCCTGACGACCACCAAAGCTCTCTAGTAATCTCGATAGAGGCTCGAGATCCACAAGCCTCTATCCACACTGTTCTTTATACAGTATGCAAATTCTAAGAAGGTTTGGGTAATTCTATGGGAATTATTGTTAATGTACTATTTGTAAAATTATATTTATTCAGATTCTACGTTCATTGTAGTGTTTTAGTAAGAAAATGCAATTTATTTACTTCTTATTAATGCGATTTTATGAAATTATAGGTAATTCTGACCTATTTTTGGTCTTATTTAGTTAAAAATTAAAATTTTCGAGTAAAATTATATTATCGATGTTCTATTTTCATTACCAATATTATAGTAAAATGTAATAAAAACATTCTTTATATGATCCTAAGAACTTTTTGGTAAATTTGTAACTATTATATGTATAAGATTTTTCCCATCAATTATTTTCCTATTATTTACATTCAAAGTTCATTATCAATATTATATAAACGGTCAGAAACTGGCTCCCAATAACGGGACTGAAACATTTCCACCATGACTCAAAGAGTGAGCATGGGGGAGTCATTACTAAACTAATTGTACAGTACAGTACTAACTATCCTGAACCACTTAATTCAGGGCTGCACGTCTACGACTCCTGCGAGCACGGGGAACGAGCTGTGGCAGGACTCGGGGAGGTGTTCCCCGTGGTGCGAGAAGGGCCCTCTGCATGTTCCCCTCTCAGTAATGACACCCTCTTGGCCCTGGGCGTGGTGGACCTGACAGGCATCACCGCCACCCACCATAACCTCGCGCACCTTCTGAAGAAGTATCACGTTCCGGTCGTGAACGTGGCCGCACCTGAGTTGATACCACCAGAGGAACGAGGCGAGGTGAGGGGGGGGGGGGGGGCGGGGAGGAAACGAGGTCAGGTACACTTGATTCATGTGTCAGAATTATATCTTATAATGCACTTTATTATCAAGTCTACTGTGATTTATGAGCATTGTATTATACTGTTTGGCGAGTAAAGCTTATTTATGGCAACAAAAACAGGAATAAAATTTTACACGGATTGAATATAGTATAGTATAGGGTTACCACCTCAATTTTATATATATATATATATATATATATATATATATATATATATATATATATATATATATATATATATATATATATATATATATATATATATATATATATGAATGAAAACTCAAAAAATATAGTCCTGGGGACCATTCAGGCTTGTTCGCATATATATATATATATATATATATATATATATATATATATATATATATATATATATATATATATATATATATATATAATATATTATATATATATATAATATATTATATATATATTATATATATTATATATTATATATATATTATATATTATAATATATTATATATATATATGTATATTATATATATATATATATATATTATATAATATATATATATATATATATTGTATAATATATATATATAATACTGTAATTAAATATGAATAAATTTTGTATAGATCCAAGTATTATTATATTCAACATTGCTCATTTTTAGTAGAGAATATCTCTCTTGATGTTGTTGAAAGGCAACCTCAACATTGTTGATGTTGTAATCTTTGTTTTAGATCTTGGCTTGACTTTGCAAAAAGGTAAAAATACCAGAGGTTTGAGATCCCACTATATTATTAGAATGTAACCTGATTTTGCCACAATATAAAGAAAAGCTTAATCTTTAAGGCCCTCAAGGGGTGAGATGGGGTTACTATTCCTGCTGTTGGCAGAATACAAAAAAAAAATTTCTACAGTAATGAAATCTTAATAATTTATTTACCTGCATCTTTCATAAGACAAGTGGGCAAGATTTTGTCCTAATTTACTACAAGATCCTTCCTTGTGATCAGCCATGTGTGAATTTCAAGTCCTGTACTATTTCAGATTATGGAGTCATAATTATGTCATTAGTGGCTTCAGAACACTAACTTGTACAGTATTTGTTTGAGAAAATGCTGCAGAATATCAATAACATCAATTTTTTTTTTCTTGCCAGGCATTAAGCAAATTCTTAGGCAGGCTTCAGTGGGAAGCAGTAAGTGTACTGGTGTCTGAAGACGACTACCCTCTTAAAGTTGGCAAGGTTAGTTGTTCCACTCTTGACTGAGCTTATAATATACAACTGCGAGGTCTTTTGCTGTTAGTTACATTTGTAAAGAAAGTAACAGCTGGTCAGCCAGACATATTGTTATTTAATTGTCAACCCATGACAATTGTATTGTTAAAATTTAATTGTCAACCCATGTCTACGATTTTAAACAATGCTGTTTGTTGACCAAATTGTATTTTTGCTTTTTTCTGCCATGTTCCCCCCCCTTTTTTCATTTTTTTTCTTATTTTTTCTCAACACAACTTATACTTTAATATCAATTAGTATTAAGTGTGTCTTGGTGTTTTTCCTGCCCGAAACGCTTTGCGTAATAGTGGCTTTAGGCATTGTATGTACTTGCTCTATCTATAATTCCATCAACTTTTGTATCTTACCTTGTATGTATGTACTTTGCCTGAATAAATATTTGTATTTGTATTTGTATTTATTTTTTAATTTATTGAAATCTAAGTACAGTATTGAATGTTGAAGTATGATAAAATACTGTAACTATAATCCAGTACTGCACTTAAAAATTTGTAAAAGTTATGTCTTTTACAAAAATGCTTGGCTTGGTATATATATTGATACACTACAGTATTTGTTTATATTTTAATTGTTTTTGCAATTAAATTGACATGCACAATCTTAATTATAATTTATTATTTTATTACCATTTTCTTATTTCTTCAAAATTGTGAAACTGTGCAAGTTATTTTAAAGCTTTAGCTATAAAAAATGTATTAATTTTATGATAATGAGTACTTAAAATTAATGTTGAGCAATTTATGACCCATTAGGTTGTATCAGAGATGTCAACAACACACAATATCTGCATTAGTAATGTAGTGAGAATACCACCACAGGCTCACAGCGCTGATACTCGAAGCTCTACAGAGGTATGCTAGCATAAGTCGACAGTATATATATACAGTACAGTACTATGTAGGTATTCATTACACATCCAGCTTACAAATCTGAAAATAACGGAATTGATGATGTTTCAGTCTGTGGATCATTATTAAGTCATTTCTATGACCTGATTTCTATGACCATTATTAATTAAGTCATTTCTATGACCTGATGATGGTCCAGGACAGACCAAAATGTCATCAATTCCTTTGATTTCAAATTTGTGTGTTTGGTGTCTAATTTTCAGCCATGTTGTCGTGATTTACTAACAACATAGTTGTTCATTTCATAAAACTCTGTAGTTCAGCTGTTGTCATTAATTCAAACTAGAGAGGGGCACAGTAGCTAATGTTCTTATGTACTTGTTCCTCATCTGTACTTATTTTTACACAAAGCCACTACAAGGCTTGGTGTGAACAAGGGGTTCATGTAAAGATGATCAATGGTTTTATGTAATTCCTTTGATACAAAGATACATTGAAGTATTGTACTAACAAAGGAGTTGGCTGATTTTTAAGAAGGGTAATAGTTATTTTTACCTGATTTACCTGATTTTTACCTGAGGATCTTGGTAAATGATGTAGGATTTTGAACTCAGTGTAGCAAATGAGTTGCTATTTTGGTAGTTAGGTAGCCTAAGTTGCAATTATAATAACTTATTCATGATCCAGCCTTATCTCTGCACCAAAATGCACAGGCACCATGTACCTGTACGTGACTGTACCTGAACAAAATATGTATTTGCAGATGGATTTAAAATACAGGAACTATGTGCGGGCAGCTATGAATGACGGACGGGTTTCTGGAGTGGCGGTGGTAGCCAGTGGACACGTCCTCCACCAGGTAATGGAGTCTTACTGCTTTTCCATGTTTTGGGGTATAATTTGCGAGAAAACTGTTTTCTCTTCAAGCCTAATGACTAATGTTAAAGCATAACCCTTCAAATTGATGACACAGACACCCTGTAGTGTATGAAAGCAATATATATTTGTTTGCTGATTTCTTATTAATGTCTGCTAGTTATTACTGTAGTTGGTTTCTTATTGTCGGAGACAGGAAGCTTGTTAGGCTTGTTGAGGTTCTCCCAAGGCCAACGACTGACCTCCAGAATTCAACCTACAACAGTACTAATTTCCATGTACTGTATTTATTTACTGCGAGATGAACAGAGGCTACAGGTGTAAGCCTGAGGCCTGATATTTAAATGTGCCTCAACATCTCGTCTTGCCTGGGAATCAAACCTGGGTTACATTCGGTTGTGAGTCGACTGCACCATAGGTTGTTTCTCTTTCTGGTAAAAGCTGGACTTTGCGTAATTTGTTATAGACATTAAACAGTATCTCCTTCATTGTAACGAGATACACTGTATCTTGGTACAGTATATACAATTCATTGTAACGAGATACATACACATAGTGATGGAAAAATCACAACTAAAATAATAAAAGAATACACAGATCAAATGTAGGAAGGAGAAATAATATTATTATACTGTACAACATACACAGGAGGTATTAAATTTTTTTAATCAATGTGTTTAAAGATAAACTAAGACTTTAAGGTACAAGTTTTGGCACGAGGGAATTCGGTGTGTTGTTGTAACTTGTTTCTGTCATTGGTACCGTATCTTTATATTTATTGCGGTACTTTCTATTGTATCCAACTAGTCATGTTGCACTGTGGCGTCCTGTTATTCATGCAGCATATGCTTCTTATAAACTTATTCATCACTCCTGCATATACTAATTACTGTACTGTATTTGCCAGTTTATAAGATACACTAAATTTATAATACAGTAATAATAATATACTGTAACAAAAAAAATTTGGTTCCTAGTCAACCTGTCCACTCAAATAGCATATCACAATTTCAATTATAAATCCCCAACATTCAAAATATGATGTTGGGGATGTCATATATATATATATATATATATATATAATATATATATATATATATATGTATTATATATATATATATATATATATATATATATATATATATATATATATATATATATATATATATATATATATATATATATATATATATATATAATGCTGATTGTTTAATTGTTATATATTTGTGTGTGTGTGTGTGTGTTCTCTGTAAACTGTAGCATTGCAATAAAATAAAACAAAACATACAAAAAAATAATAGGGGTGGTAGGAGAAGAAAAGAATTAAGTATTCAGTGAGAATCCACAAGATCTTCTCTGAATGCTCTTTGTTTTCTTCTTCGAGGATGTGGGTCCCTGCAATTGCACCAGAGGTGGTACCCCCTAATATATATATATATATATATATATATATATATATATATATATATATATATATATATATATATATATATATATATATATATATATATATATATATATATATATATATATATATATATATATATAATATGGTGTATATACAGTATACGATAAATCATAGTGGATCGTTAACTTTACGGCTTGTCCTGTTTTAATTCATTATGTCCTCGGTCACATTAGGTTTGGACAATTTAGTGCATCATTTTTGTGATGTTATAACACCTAAGAGGACAGGCTGAGGTAGCTCTAGCAATTTATTGCTTCTATGCTGATGTAAAATTTATAAACTTATTCTTATCTTGCTTTATATGCCTTAATTTAATCTTTATGTACAGTATTTTACTCTCTGGTGGGCACTGTAAAATTATCTCCACATCTCCATTTATTTTATTACATTTTTGCTTATTCATGGACATAAAATGTCTTATTTCAGATCTTGATAGCTATCAAGGCTGAGAGCTCCCAGACTCGAAGGGTTTATTGGCTGTTGTCTGACCTTCCAGAGGATGATCTGAACCTGGTTCGTGATGTGGCCAGGCTTACTAAAGGGTTATTTGTCATTACTAGTTCTCCTCCTTCTCTTGAGGAATTTGAAGATCATTGGAAAAGACTTCAGGATGTCAAGCTAGAGGTATGTTAAGCAAAGCATGCCTAGTATTGAGCTTTCTTCAAGCTATGTATTATTATTTCCTCTTAAGATTTATATTAATTTTCCTCGTTTGGTTGTTATCTAAGGTAAGAGATGATTGGCACTTTCCTAATCATACAATTACCAGCTTATCTTGGAAATTGTTACCTTATGCAGCAAGAAAATAATGCTACCCAAAAAGATGTTTTTCATGGTGACTGAATACCATGGTGGGGGAAAGTGACAGGTTTTACATAAATTATTCTGTGCCACATAAGCTATACAGTACTATGGAAGTATTATAAGTACTTGTACAGTATAGTTTTGAAATTTGTCTTTATATGATCTTTTAAGGAATTGGCATTTGGTCATGTGCATAGAGATATGCTGAGTGGAAGTAGAGGTACGAGCTTCTGAATTTTTCTATTTTCTAAATATGACAGGTACTTTATAGCTTAAAGACAAATATATGCACAGTAAACACTTTTTTTTTTATTTTTTCAGCGCACTTCGGAGAATGAGTGGGTACTGGGCTACCTGCAACAAGAAAAAGGATGCCACCTGGATGGGCAGCCCTTGGCACCCACAGATACGAATACTGACAGTGTTCAGCAGAAGCAGTTACCCATTTGCCGATCCTTCCGTATGCGAGATGACGACCTTGATATTTTGGCAAGGACAAGAGCAGCTCTTCCAGCTATCCATGGCTTATTTACATTCTTCACAGCAATGAGGAATGCTTGGAGGCTAAAATGCAGAAATATGTAGGAAAATAAAATACAGTACTTCATTTTTTCTTTATAGACTTTATAGAATACAGTACTTCATTTTTTCTTTATAGACTATTGTAGACTTCCATATCTGCTCATTTGGGTTTGAAGCCCTCTATTCATAATCTTGGTTTGGCAACTTAATTGCCAGTTTTCAGTACCAAGAGTATTTTTCCAAACCTAAATTGCTTGGTCACTCCCTTAGGCAAGTCCACTCCTCGTAGGGTCTTGCCACCTCTGTCCAGGGATAGAATGACTTTCATTTTTCCTAAACTACAGCCCCTTACTGGAACTTCAAAGAGGGTTTTGTTCATTTGACCCCACAGGTGTCTATCTGTGCTGCTGAGGGTGAGTTTTCTGTTTCTCATCGAGACATGTTCCATGGACTCAAGCCCAAGCCTTGACAGAATCCAGTGGCTTACCATTTGTTGTGGGGGATTTGCCACTTTCTCTTTAAGTTGGATGGCCTTCTTTGTCACGCACTCTTGACCTCTGAAACTACTCCTTGGCTGGGCATGTCGGCTGCTCCCTCCTCCTCTTTAGGTGGCAATGTGCTCTGATGAGTGCATTTTTTGTTCTTTATATCAAAGCCTGTGGGTACAGTAGTTATCTCTGGTTAGGTAGCTTCTTTATCCTTCTTCCCATTTTGATATAAATTCCTCAAGTGTTTTGCATTGTGCCTTCTGATGCTTAGGGAGGCTTTGATGTCCTGGTTCTTCACATGTTCCCACTTCCCTGCCATCCTGGTCCACAAGCTTGGTGGGATGTTTTGTTGTCGTTATGAGATTAGAACCATACTTAGGTGTGGGCCATGGTTCATTTGAAGTTTGAACATTAGTCCATTAGTTTGAACATTAGTCTTCATTAGTCCATTAGTTTGAACATTATCTTCAAGAGTTCTGTCATTCACCTTCTGGTGCCCTATTCTTCAGATCATGCTACCATGCACTGTAGCCCATCAATCTTGGCTTCTTTGCAGGCTTGTGAAACTTAACCAGCATGGGTTTTATCCCATGGCCCATGAACTCGGCAGGTTTGGTACCTTCCAGGCCTATTTCTCCACCATATATTCCATCATGTGGGACTGGGCCTGGTTAGTGGCAACAAGGCACTCTGGGGAAATAGGACTTGCCCAATGGATTTGTCTTTCACCAAGAAAAAGTGACCAAGCTTCTTTTTACTTCTCGGAAAAAATGCATTTCAACTGCATTCATTGTTAAAACTTTTCATTACAGTATAAATTGGTTTAGCAGCATAATTATATTCATAAATTTGTGTTCAAAACGGAACCAATGAGAATCAAGACATTCTGATTTCAGGATCCTCAGTTACTGTCTTACTGTTACAGTTACTGTTACAGTTACTGTCTTACACCATCAGTTACGTTACAGTTACTGTCTTACACCATCAGCCTAGACATCTGGCTTTCCCTGCCACCCCCACACACACGACTCTCCTGCCACCTACACTCATGGCTCTCCCTGCCACCCCCACACACACCACACACACACACACACACACACACACACACACGCGGCTCTCCCTGCCACCCCGACACACACACACACACACACACACACACGTACGGCTCTCCCTGCTACCCACCCACCCACACACACATACATGGCTCTCCCTGCTACCCATCCACCCACACACACACACACACGGCTCTCCCTGCCACACACACATATGGCTCTCGCTGCCACCCACACACATGCACCTTCCCACAATTTCAGTCACACGTAAAATATTCATGTAAATGTACAATTTTGCTATAACTGGGAATATAATTATTTTAGCACATGGTTTTTAGTTTATATTGAGCATTTATTAGATAAATCTAATTATTATTATTATTATGAATTTGATAATTTGATGGGGGCCTGATGGCTGAGTGGACAGAGCTCGAGGTTCATAGTCCTAAGGGTCCGGGTTCAGTCCACGGCGGAGGCGGAAAAAAAATGGGCAGAGTTTCTTTCACCCTGATGCACCTGTTTGCCTAGCAGTAAATAGGTACCTTGGAGTTAGACAGCTGGTATGGGCTGCTTCCTGGGGATTTGGGTGTGTGTGTGTGTATGAAAAGTTGGATTAAGGACTTGCCCGAAATGCTATGTGCGCTAGTGGCTGTACAAGAATGTAAGAGCTCTTGTATATTTAAATAAATAAAAACTAATAATACCATGCCATTTTCCAGAAACACTATTGTTGCATTATATAAGTCACCTATGCATTGAATGTGTTGTAAATACATTGTTGTACATTGCAGCCGTGGTGTGTGTGAGAGTCTTCACGAAATGGGTCGAAAGGAGCTTCTGGCAGATTATCTGACTCCACTTAAGTTTCAACATAATGGACCAGGAACTCGCAGCCTCACTAGCCTTGCAGGTGGCAAGCGAAGGAATGACTGGTCAGGGAAGTTATCTGAAACCTCTCTTGGGCTCTACAACATTTTGACCAACCCTGGAAATTCTAGTGTCACTGTTCAGCAGGTGTGCATAATTCGTCTTTAAAAATAGTTTCCCCACTGAAGATTGTTGGATAATGTGGGATTGAGATTGCTGTGGGATAATAGAAATTAGTACAATATGGAAGATCAGGATGTTCTTTGGAGGCTTTGGTACATGTTAAGAAATTGAATATCCAGTAAATTGTACAAGAAGATAAAGTGTATCACTTCCAGTCATCAAGAGATGGGATGTTCTTACACATACCTTGAATATATTATCTCATTCCTTTACTCTGCCAGTCACTATCTTTCTGTACGCTTTGCCTGCTACACATAGTCAATTAATGCCTATATCATACTGTAATTATGACAAGCTGCCAGCTTCATGTCCTCATCAAGGACAGGAAGGCCAATAGTATTAGTGGCCCTCAGGTAAATTCAGATAAATTATAATCGCTACAGTTAGTTTTTTCTCTCTTTCCCCCTCTCCAATCTCCTGGTATATTACCACTATTCCATGCCTTCTCTACTTCCATTTTGTTAATTTTCTTGACAATAATAAACAATTTCTTTATGAACCTTAGTACTTGCAGCTTCCTCAAACTTCAGCTTTATTGATGTACTTGTACTCACCTTACTAATAGATATATTGGCTGTTATGTGATCTTCCACTCTTCTTGCCTAAAAATCCAGTCATGTTTACATTAGAACCTCTTCCATTATCTCCATCCATTAAGACTTTCAAAGTACTATTCGCCATCCCAAATCTAATCTTCACCATTTAACATAATCTCGTGTTTATCTTTAACGTTCTCGTTTACCCATCTTCCAGTCACCCTGCGACACAGACTTTAACTGGTCAAATAGCTCAATTGAGAGTATAGTAGTGAAATTAAATATTTTTGTATTTAATTTCACAATTAAGTGAAATTAAATAGTTTGTAGATCCTTGACCTTCAAACCCAATTTTCAGTTTTCCGAACTCTATTTTCCATGGGAGAACGAGCATAAATGGGAATTAGGTTCCTAGCCTCCAAAAATCTACAACATTTACTAAACATTTATAGAAAATATATGAAAAGATGCTAGTTTAATTTATCTTAAATACTGGTGTTACTCTGCAATCTAAAACAGGATTATTGCTTAATTGGAAGATTAATTATTGCTAGAAGAGGAGGTAGGTGATGCTGAGTAGAACTTGAAGTTGTGGTTGCTTCTATTCTCCTAAAAGTACAGATGTAAATGGGTATCTGTGAGGAAGGTCACTGTTGTAGGTTGCATATAAGAGGAAAGGTCAGTTGTTGGCCTAGGGAGACTGTAATTTCCAATATTTGAGTAAACGTATGTGCTAGATAAGCAGTTTCAAAAGAAATTGTGGATGATTCATTGTACTGTACTTTGAATTTGCCACTGCCTCCAAGCTATTATAGTTTTTCAGTCAAATAAATCTCAACTGTTAAAAATGTAACAACATTTTCTTGTCCTGATAGACTATGTTGGTGGAGAATTTAACCCTACGAGTGACAGACGAATCTCTCATTCCGGATAAAGTTAGTTGTCCACGAGGTTCTTGCAGCAGCTGCCAGAAGACTCTTAATGAGCAGACAGAGGTAAGTCTTGGTATTCAAAACCATATTAAGCTAAATACTCTGCCTTTAGTCTTATACTGTGTTTTGTTGCCAATTTTCAGCTTGTATAACATATATTCTGAAAAATTTTGAGTTTGCAAGGTACTGAATTTTTATTTTGGTATAATACCAAGTTTCATCTTAACCATCATATTCGTGGTTAAGTTCACTAGTCTCCAAGTTCACTACTCTGTCATAGTTACTGCACTAGCCAAAGGATGCCAAATTTAGCTTTAATATATACTGTATTAAATTTTTAGAGCTAGGTGTATCTGTGTTGCATTAGCTAGCACAGCCAGTTCACAACCAGTTGGTCACAGTTTGGTTCCCTGCAGAGAGAGAGGGAGAGAGGTTTGGGGACATTTTCTTAAGCTTGATGCCTCTGTTTATCTGATAGTAAATAGGTACCGGGGAGGTAGTTGTTCGTCATGTTCTGGGGAGTGTCAGACATTTGCTTCATGGGACCTCGAAGATGATGATAATAATAAAATATATGAAAGGCTAATTGGCTTCCTGTCTGCTACAATGGGGAAAAACAGTATGGGATATCGATTGAACTACAACTTTTTGCTGCAACATGCAAAGTTTTACCAGTTAGGTATATATTTGTCTATAAAATATTAGTTAAAATATTGGTATAAAATAATTTCATATCTTAACCCACTGCTTTAAATAGGTGGGAAATGTGACACTGGGAGGTGTTGTGCAGAAACATGTATTGCTGCCATCCCCAGACCACATAGTTGTTGCTGCACTCTTCCCCATTCATCAGCCTTCTCTTGATGGTAAGACATTTTCTTGTCCTTAATCATTTTCTGTTCAGCGGTTCAGGGGCTTTTCCATAGTGCCTTCATTTTGCACAGTGCTTTATATTTTTTTGTTCCCATGGAAGGATGAATGCATGAAGGTTCTGTCCCCATGGAAGGATGAATACAGCAAGGGGTTTTGTCCACATGGTTGGATGAATGTAACAAGGGTTTTGTTCTGATGGGAGGATGAATGTACAAGGATGAATACACCAAGGATTTTGTCCCCATGGAAGGATGAATATTTAAAGTTTTGTTGTCATACGATAATGAAGATCATTTGTTGACCGATATAAGTTTTATTATAGTAGTCAACCTTGAATTTACTGAAAACATTTGTATGTTTAATTAGAAGGCTCTACGATATTTATGGTGGTACATCTTACAGGTGCAGACTGTAGTGAGACTTTAAATGGGGAGACGATGCAAGAAGTGGAAGCATTCCTCTGGGCTGTGGACCAGATCAATCGGCACCAGAAGTTATTGCCAGCGACTACACTTGGTGCTGTGGTTCTGGACACCTGTGGATCTAGGGTTGGTACTTGGTGTTGGGGTGTGGTATCACTCCTTGCGGAGGAAGGGGGGGGGTTCAGCTAACTAGAAAACTTTTGTTTTTGTAATGGTTTAAAAAATCTTTGGGTCAATAGGAAAGATTTGTGTGTTACTAAAATATATCCACTAGTACATTTACAGTACATTTAAGTTTAACTTTACTTCTTGTAACTAATACATCATTACAAAAGGCTCAAGTATATTTCAAATAATTTGTTGCTTAAGAACTCCCTAATTACTGTGCATGTTAATAACTTTGCAAGAATGTAATTCCATGCCAACATTGTAAATGAGCTGCTGTTATTTTTGTTGTAAATAAGTTGATGAGTAAAGTATTATAATTATAATAATAATAATGACAATAATAATAATAATAATAATCCAGTAATATTTATTTAGGCAAGAGTACACACATATGATACAGGAACAAAGGGGGATTTCTAAGAAAGATAAGTTCAGTGCCTAAAACCACTAATATGCAGTGTGTTTCGGGTATAACATAAAAATTAGGTAAACAATACATATATAAGATTAATTAATGAGGTAATTCTTGGAACTAAATAAGACAATGTAATATTATGAGTTGATGGAGAGAATTAGAAAATTATTGTTTTACTGTGTGTGTACTATGTATTAATAAGACATAATTTTGCAGAATATGGATGCACTGTTGCAGTTTAGTTTAGTTAATTTATTATGCACCCCATACCTAATGTGGGCGGTAGTGGAAAAAGTTAGAGGCACATAATGGGCTCGGGGACTAAACCCCTAAATTCATTTAGTTGCAAGTTACAGTTTTGATCTAGTTACAAAATTCAATGCACATCATCACATCAACAGTGGGCTGGAGACTGACTACAAGTACAATCTCTAAATTAAGCAACTAACATGTGGGAGCTAGTGTCTTAATTGATATGTTTATTCTGCACACCGCCCCATCCAGTGGGCAGCAGTGGAAAGGTTACAGTCGCCCAGTTACTGCCTACAGTTAGCAAACTGAGGATATTTGGATAAAATTTCTGGTAGCAGATCATTTTGGATGGAATATTTACACATTTCTTGAACATTTGTAATAGAATTCTCTAAATTCACGTACATATCTTTTCGCACTCCATCACATGGTGACAGAGGCAGAGGTGGGCAAGTAATTTAGTTTACAGTTATTCGCACACCTTCTGTCACTGTGATGGAGTGTAAAAATATACACAATTTCAGAGGCAATTCTAAAACAAATGTTAAAGGAATGTGTAAATATTTAATTCAAAATGATTTGCTACCAGAAATTTTAGCTAAAGTTTGCTAACTGTAGGTAGTAACTGGTATGTAATATGTTTTGGTACAAAATCTTTAGTCATAGAAGGCCTCCTGTTTTTCCTGTAAGATCTTTAATTAAATGCTGTGCTGTATAGTTAGACTCTGAATTATCCGAAGGTAGATAATTACACGACTGTAACCTCACCTAAAGTCAGAGGTGCACTGTACTTTTTTTTTATATCAAGTAACTAAATAGTCATTATAACAGTGGGTAGGATATATTAATAAACGTGGTGCAGGAATGAAGAATAGTTATGGTCCATAGTAACTTTTTAACTATTTAGATGTTTGTGTACAACAGATCCGCACAATGAACCAGGTGACAAGCCTTGTTAAGAGCTCTCTTCCTGGCATCAATGTTGACATCAACGACATCCAGACCTTCATAACTGCTCTTGACCCAGAAACTGCACGAGTCACAGGCGAGATTCTGTCCTCTCTCAACATAACGTCCATCAACCTGGGGCCATCACAAGCACACTCTCCGTTTGCATTACAGATGAGCCCACCCATCAACATGGAGGCAGAAGCAATGGTTCAGGTACTGTGGTATGATGTTGATAATCATTTTTATTTAATAATAATTTGTTTTGTTGGGGCAGAAAGCATGTAGACACTCACTTACTGTAGGAGCTCCATAATTCAAATTCAGGTAACCTGAATCTTTGGGTAATCCGAATGAATTCAGGTTCATGTTTTTTACTGCTCAACTCAAATAAAAATTCTGGTTTATGACAAAGAAAAACTTAAATAAATAAAAAAAATTTTTTACCGTTTTGATTTTCCAGGTAAAAATTTGGCCAACTCAAATCGGGGTGAGCCCCCATACAATTCTGATTATCGAAAGTAGACAACTTAAGGCTTACATTGAGGTCCTCCCCAAAGGTCAAACTACTGTCTTTCTTTATGAGAATCTGCATATGCTGTGTAGTGTGAAGACTTGTAATAGTAAGCAGAAGGTCTTCTGTGATCCTGTAATATCCTCCATATCTAAGTGTAAAATAATCTTTGTAAATACTTTATATTTAAATTTTTTTATTGCAAGTAGCTGATGCAATCATTATAAGGTATACAAATTAGATGAAATTGTTAATGTAAAAATATCTACTGAGGTTAATTAAGACCTTTTATGCCCCTTCTAATCTGTTTTTGGGCTACTGCTCACAGGATTGAGTATGGGGTGCACAATAAACTAGCTGCCTCTGGCAGCAATGATCAAACAGTTACCTAATTCCCAGGCACAGTACTTATTTACTGCTAAATGAACAGGAGTATTAGGTGAAAGGAAATGTACCTAACCATTTCTATCTTGCCCTGGAATCGAACCTGGGATACTCAATGATGGTTGTATATTATAGAAAGCTTCAAATACGCAAAGCATTTTGGCCATAATTTAATTAATTTTAATTTCATGTGTGTATTAGTTAAATGGAGCAAGGTTAAGGTACTTTTGAGCTCATAGTGGTGCAGTCGGTAGTGAGTGCATTTGGTTTATATTATGTTGGTTTGACAACTCCAATTACCTCGCCAGATGCTGAGATTTCTTGGTTGGGATTACGTGTCCCTTGTGGTGTCGTCGGAAGATCCAGAGAATTTGGCTGGAGCCGAAGCTTTCAGGACTGTGGCTCAGGCATCGCGAGTGTGTTTAGCTCATGATATTAAAATGACACCTTTGGATCCTCCAGCCATGGCCACTCTTGCTGATCAGGTAATTAAGAAAAATGTTTGTATTAAGTATTAAATGGAAAGATTTAGCATGGAGACATGGGGAAAGTAGAGGAAATGGTTAATGGATTGTATTTAAGCACGAAAATGATGAAAATTGGAAGCACTCTAATTAAATAAAAAATCACTGTTTAATGTAATGAACCTGGTTACCTGGTTGATACCTGGTTTATGGGGTTCTGGGAGTTCTTCTACTCCCCAAGCCCGGCCTGAGGCCAGACTTGACTTGTGAGAGTTTGGTCCACCAGGCTGTTGCATGGCGTGGCCCGCAGGCCCACATACCCACCACAGCCAGGTTGGTCCAGCACTCCTTGAAGGAAACAATCTAGTTTCCTCTTGAAGATGTCCACGGTGAAACACTTCTTTCTGGTGGGTCTGCTCACTGGCTCATGTAGCTAACCAGGTGACTAGCTCGCAGAGCTAACCAGGCGGCTAGCTCGCAGAGCTAACCAGGCGGCTAGCTCGCAGAGCTAACCAGGCGGCTAGCTCGCAGAGCTAACCAGGCGGCTAGCTCGCAGAGCTAACCAGGCGGCTAGCTCGCAGAGCTAACCAGGCGGCTAGCTCGCAGAGCTAACCAGGCGGCTAGCTTGCAGAGCTCGGAGATCTGCGTATGGAGCTCTTAAGGACCTCAGAACAAGAGAGAAGGTAGATAATTTTTGCCTCCCAGCTTCTGAATTGGGAGACACCGAGGTACTCTGGCAGCAAGGGAAGGTTTGAATGAGGAATACCGTACAGTATCGAGAGATAATATATTGCTATAGCAGGTGTTGATTAATGTGAATGTACTGTATTTTAGCAAGTGTAAAATTCAGCTTAAATTATTATGTTTATTTTAGAATATTAAAGGTAATCAATATCAAATTTAATTCTTGGCCTTTCTCAGCTGTGGCACTTTATAATAACTATTGCTGTTTTATGGGTACCAATTTTAATTTTTTAGAGGGAGCAAATTTACTCAACAAAAATTATTAAGATTAAGTACACAGTGGTGTGCTGCTACCCTAAATTAAAATCAATTTCAAACTTTTACTAGGTAACATTTTTTTATCTTAATGTATACTGTATGCAATATTGTAATTACCAATATTCATTATACTTTTGGTTATGCAACATATACATTGTTATAATCTCGATATATATATTTATTAGATTGTGGAGCAGTTGACAGAGAAGGCAGTGGTTGGTGCACGTGCTACTGTTCTCTTCCTGACCGTGAATGACACGAGGGACTTACTCGCTGCCGTCAAGCGGGCAGTTCTCGTCCACCGGTTACTCAAGCACCAGCTTGTTTTCTTGGGGACTTCTTCATGGGGGATCACAAGGAGAAGGTACTTGTTCATAAAAATACTTGTTTTGTAATTTAAAACTTTTAAGCTATTTGTTATAATAAATAATATTTGTGAATAAGATACTGTGTACAGTATCCATATACAGGTACTGTACTGTCATTGAGAAAATGCATTTGATTTTTAAGTACGGTTTTTAAAGTTGAACTATATTACTCTAAATCTATTTACTTAATCTATGACAATCCAGCTTCATATTTACAATGCAGATTATAATGATTTTAGCTTCGTGAGTTTGATTCTGACCTGGGTGGGGCTCTGGTGCTGAAGGATGGCCAGCAGGATGTGAGGGACTTCATAGCACATTATAGACTCCTCAACCCTGCGAAAAATACCAGAAATCCATGGTTCAAGGAGTACTGGGAACAGGTCAGTTAGTTTTGCTCCACTTTGATTTAGTCATCATTTACCTGAATTTACCCGAGGGCCACTAGCACACTAGTGGCCTCGATGAGGATAGGAAGCTGGCGGTTTATCAAAGATCCCTTCCATTTGTCCTGAGGATTTTTTTCTAGCTGGATTTTAAAGTTAAAGAGAGTTTTGGCATTTACAGCTTCTGCAGGTAGGCAGTTCCATGAGTTTATAACCCTTCAGCTTGATCATCATTGCAGATGGTTGGAACAAGTTAGGTGAGAAGATGGTGGAGACAAAACTTTCAGTAGTTTCAAAGCTATGACAGAGTGCTGGGAAGATGGGACACCACGAGCATGGCTCTCATCCTGTAACTACACTTGGGTAATTACATGATCTTACTGAGACCTTTTAAATATTAAACAAATTGGAAAAAATAATTCAGACCACTCTAAAAGACCACATTCAGACCACAATGCAATGCACTCCAGGGGCAACAACTTCAGCTCAGCAAAGCACATTGCAGGACAAAAAACAGGAGATGCTTTTGCTCTCATAGGGTTATAAATTCATGGAATTGCTTTACCCCCCCCCCCCGCACATATATATAAATGCCAAGACATTACTTCAGTTTAAAATTCATCTGGAAAAAATCCTCAGGAATAACTGGAATCTTTGGCCCTCAGGTAAAATTCGGGTAAATTTAAACGTCCCATGTACAGTACAGTACTGCAACTATTTATTTCAGGTGAATCTACAAATTTTTCACTTGCATATTTACTTTTATAGTCTTAACTTTTGTGTGCATAAAGCAGGTAATATGACGATCAAGCTAAAACCATTTGCATTCTCTCTCAACAATAACTCGTCCTAAAGGAGTTTGGATGTGTAGGACCAACATGTCAGTCAACCGCTATTCCACTACCTGTTGTGCCATACACATCTGTACCATCCACGCCAAGGGTTGTTCAGGCTATGTTTTCGTTTGGTGCAGCCCTCACGCAGCTAATAAATCATCTGTGTCCCCAGCATGATGGAAGATTATGCCCAGGGTTGCCCAAGTGAGTTCTCAGTTTGGCTTAGTTATTATGTATTCCATACCGATTCTGTGGGTGGTGGTGGAAAAGGTTTCAGAGCCACATAATGGGCTCAGGAACTGAACCCCGAAACTCTTTGGGTAAGACTGTTACACAATTTAATGCACGAGTTCTCAAGATGCGCAATGATGTCATTGTTTAGAATTGTAGAATGCATTTATGTAAAGTAAGCAACCTTTCATTTAAATCTATAAATATTATGAATATTTTCAAGCAACAGCTTTAGTAATGAATAGGCTATATGGTAGTGTTCTGTTTATATTATTGGTGCCAAAATCAAAATATATATTTTGTACTTCTGTGTATATACAGTATACATGATTCCCATAGTGTTGATTTGTTGTTTTGTTGATTATTCATGTATTGTACATAGATATAAATAATTAAATTTTTGTTTTGTTTAGCAAACTACTTAAATTCCTTTTTTGTCTTGTTTGAACTTTGATGAATATAATTTTGACCAGACATTGAACATCGCAGCAATGGCTAATAATTTGATCTTACAGATGGCGGCAAAGAACTGTACTCAATGAGTTTTTACGCAACACAGAGGTGTCGCGGGTGGATAAGCCCTCCGAATATTTTCAGTTTACTGAGAACTTCCATGGCAATGCCCCACTGGAGGTCTTGAGTCTTATGCGTTTTCCAGATCAAAAACCCATCAAGTATAAATATGAAAAGGTAATCAGGATTAAAATTGTGAATTGCTTATTTAAAATGTAATAAGTACATTACAGTAGTGTGTGTACTGTACTTTAGGAACTAAAGTTTTCTTTATATGAGTCTGTGAAATAAAACTACAGTACATCAATATAATTTCTTATCACCACCTTTTATTACTGTAGTACTGTATAGTAATTATGTGAATCTATATTGTCATTATATACCTGTCACTGCATTTATGCTTTGTTCAAGATTAACTTTCACTTTGTAATTTAAAGTTTGGGTGGATATGAGTTTGGATGGATATAAATAGGAGCTGCCTCGTATGGGCCAAAAGGCCTTCTGCAGTTTTCTTGATTATTATGTTCTAAAATTCACTACAAATTCTATGTTAGCTCTGACTTGCTTGAAATGCTATGCATGTTAGTGGCTTTGCATGAATGTATCACTTTATCACCAACATTTGTACTTTCACAACCCATATGCAGCACCCAAGTGAGCCTTGTGGGATTTCCATATGCATTCACATACTGCCTTCTCTACCACCCCCTTTGTATATTTGTAATTATCTTATTGTATTTGAAATTTTATTACATAAAATGAGTTACGTTGGTTACCTACAAGGTACGAAGTTAGAGGTTGCAGAATGTCGAGTTCCTCCCGCTTCTCAGATGGCGGGCAGGGACCATGAATGCAATATGCATTTCCCCTCTGTATTGCCACGCTGAGGTGCTGGAAATGGAAGCTGGCAGCTCAACGGTCTTTTGTTGTTTCACTTAGCTTAGCACCCAGATCCTTAAAAAACTAGTAGCACTTTTACCTCAGGCACCCAGTGTCTCCAAGGCAGTGGGAAAAAAATTCTAATGGTGATCTAGATCTCTGTATTTACTGGACTTAAGTGATTCCCTGTGAGTGGCAGCACCACCCAGATGTGCAACACTGAAGTCAATGTAGGTGTTAGCCAAGGTTGATACTCATATGTAGTTCCACACCAACTGCCTACCATTCTTCCCGGGGTTCACTGTTTTCCTCTGGCCAACTAAAAGTCTCATCAGAGTTATAGGGCATCAGGTTGTGGGGTGCACTCTCTGCTGGGCATCCAGCCAGCCATGGTAAGATATTAATACTCCTCTTAATGATACTGTATTTACTTCACTGTGTCGAGAGTCCCTTCTCCCCTGTGGTTTGGTAGAGTAAACTGTACCTATCAGCCACTTCCTCACTGCAAATACACCTATATTTAGTGTGGATTGGGGCCATTGCAATTCAGAGGGCCTGTGGTGCGAGATGTATGCCAGTTGCTGACATAGGTGCTAATAAGAAGTCACCAGCTTGGGGAGCTGCTACATCTGAGGCGAGCAATGTGGTATGGTTTTGTCACGGTGTCTAGGCACACTGGAGACGTTCGGTCTATAATGGGGTCATCCGATCTGGATTGCTTGTGGGTTTTAGATGGTGGCGGTTGGAGTGCTGGGGCTGTGAGAGAGACCTACTGTGTGGTACAATGTTATAAATCTGGGATTGTGTACCTCCTGCTAGTTGGCCTAGGTAATCTGGTAGGATTTACTTCAGTTTGTCAGATGCTCTGGAGGACGTTTATTTTGAAGTTTATTTTTTGAAGTTTATTTATTGAAGTTTATTTTGTGTTGTCCAGAGTATTTCCTGGATTTATAATAAGAATACTGTAATAATGTTTACTTATATAAAATATTACATAGGGTATGATTTTAGTTTTCATTGTAGTCCTTACATATTTATATTTTTTATAGAGCCACTAGTCATTATCTGCATTGAAGTGTTTGGATCATCTGTTGAGGTTTTCTCTAACATTTTATTCAGTATTTTCGTAAGTCTTAAACCATTATATTTTTGTTCTCAGGTTGGCAGATATGTTGACAGCGGGCTAACTCTTGGCAATGCCATGGTAGAATATCATAATGGCTCGGTTACCCGCATGGACCAGTTGCCTTCCTCCTGCACAAGTGGCTGCTCCACGTGCCACCACCATGAAACAGACTATGTCTTTATTGATTCCCCAGATAAACTGTACATTGTTGCCACCATTAATGTACACCAAAAAGGTGACCGTCCTCTAGAATGTGGTGGTTTAGATGGAGATAAGGTGAGAATACTGTATTGACAGAGTTGTTGGGATGGAGGGATGGAGGATAAAGTTGGGGCAATGAATGAATTCTCATGGAGATGCTTGAGCTGTGAGTTTAGTTAGGAAAGTGTTGTTGAGGGCAAGATGGAAGCATGGGCTGAAAGTCCATATACTGCCATAGAAATTACAGCTTATTAATTATTTTGACCATTTATATTTTATTTGAATAGAGCATGGTATACAAATGCTTTTGACTGTTAACATGTTCTGCTGATAATTTCATATGAAGTAGCACTTCAAGTAAACTAACCCACTTTCTCTCATTATCAGCCATTATTCATAGTATTGTCCCTGATAACCAACTAAAATAGTGGGTCTGCACTGCACATGAGACTATTGTTGACTATGGCAACGTAGGACAGGCACACGTGGCCCATGGCTCTGTCATGGGCCACGTGTAGCAGCCAACACAACTGTGTGGACGCAAAAGTGGCACTTCCCCTTATTATGGAGGATGACAGAGCAGAGTCATATAGGAAATCTGGGCTTGAAAACAGGGTTTTGGGAAGTCATTGCCAAGATTGAGTGTTCACGTTCACGAGTCAGATGTTTTGCTTGTCAAAGAACCCCCTCTACAGCAGTTTTATTTGTTATTTATGTAATTACTGTTGATACCTAAAATATTACTAACCACTCCATTACAATATTTTTTCTTTTTTTTATCATTGTTAGGGTATCCAAATTGTGGAGTCATTATTATGGTCTCTAGATCGCCTGAACTCTGACCCGAAGATCTTGCCCGGTGTGACTCTCGGTGCTATTATCCTCGATGCATGTACCAGCAAAGAAAAAGTTGTGCGTGATGTGACCAACTTCCTTACTGGTCGCATTCCTGAGAGAATGAGAAAGCAGGTAAGACTTGACAATACTGTACTAAAATATATTTGTAACAAATCGGTTAGTTGTTAAGATGTATAAATATGTATGTACACATACTATGTATGTGTTTTAGCTATTAACAATGGTTGAAGAAGAATATTATATAAACAAAGGAGTTGTTAATAAATATAAACCATTAAAAGGTGTTATTCATAAAGAGTACTAGCTGTCCAGAGGAATGCTACTTTAAGAAGCAGCTTTAGCCACTAGCAGGGTAGTTTAAAATATAAAGACAGCATCAGTATAAAGAGAAGATGAAAGGGAGCATCCAATAAATATATACTCTATTGATCTTCTGTATTTTATGCTACTGTAGGCATGAGTCATGGATGTATTTGGATGAATAATAGGTTATACTTGCCTTTGGTGTTCCGTATTATGATTGAGTTGCATTTGTTTATCTCAACGGTACTGGTCCAAATAGATTACTTGTTTTATCATGTTTTGTAGGGACTGCGCTAAGCTTCTTGGTCCCACATCTTAATCATCTTAGGTGACATAACCTTTTCCTGATCTCAGACCTGTCTCAACTTAACTAGTTGACTTCTTTAAGGATTCTGTATGCTATGATTATTTACCCCCCCCCTTTCCTTGTTTTTCTAGCTTTGAGAGATTCGTTTCTTTCAGCCTCATCTCGAAGCTGTGGCTTGTCCCAGGGTGAAAGCTGTGGTAAAGGATGTATGTAATTTTGTATTATCTTTATCCATTTTCATGTTACCTGTATATTCTTTGGACAAATGCCTCCCCATCCTACAAAAGTGGGAAGCAGGGTATACCTGTACCTAAGGGATGACTGTTAGAGTAAACAAACATATTTTACCCAGGCATGGAACAGTCTTTCCTATTCCATCTTCTGTGTCACATGGCCTGGTTGTTAAGTTGCAAGCACAGTGGCTAACAATAGTCTAACTTTATCACCAGAGGGACAAAGAAATGTAAAAAAAAAACGAAATTACAAACCAGTGTTCATATCACTAGCCTTGGGTTCCTTTGGGTGTACAGGAACAGTCTCCAACCAAACACACATGGTGAGAAACTGGTCAGTTACACCTGATACACAACAATAAACACTTAGATCCTTGGAACACATGCCAGTGGACTGTGAATGAAGCCAGTGCTGGACAAATAGATCAGGCCCAAGATTGACAGGGACACACAAGGACTTGTCCATACACATGATGCAAGTAAGAGGCCCTGAGAAGACTTGCAAGGCTTAGAGCTGTTGTGGCATTTTCGTTTGTTGGTTATTCTTGGCTGGATGATCTCTGGTCTTTGCATAGTGGTCTATGTCTTTGGCTCATGATGGAGAGACCCCTCAGGGAACCTCAATAACCCCAAGTGCAAATTTCCTGTCCTGACAACGTGAATTGCATTATACCCTGCAGGGCTGCTTGAAAATTCCGTGTGGTGCCAATGCCAGAGTGTTACTCAGATTGATTCATGATCCTGTTTAGAGTCGGAGTGCATACTACTTTATATTGAAGTAAATGAAATACTGTAGCTCAAAAATACAAGAGTAACCTGAAATTTGGGGAGGAAATTTTCTTCAATTCAGTGTGTATAGCTAATGTCATTGTCTTCCATAGGTACCATCCTCAAACAACATTGTTGGCCTGATTGCTGGGGGTATTGGAGAAGAGGTGAGGCAGGTAATTGATGTGACCCAACCTTATGGAATCACAACTATTGCAACCCAGGCTTCCAACAGTGTGTACTCCAACACTCGCCGCTTTCCTGTCCTTTTACGCTTGGCACCACCTAATGAAGTTATGGTAAGTATCAAGTGTTAGCAGTGAATGTTGTTGTAATAATAAAACTAATAATAATGTTTTAATTACATGATATACAAGGGATTATAATTTAATGGTTAATTAGTAGATACATTGTTTGGTATATTTTATAAAGCTCCTAACTGCATACAATAAGAGTAGTTTATTGTGCATATCATACTCGTCCTGTGAGGGCAGGAAAAGTTCTTATCGAGATCTCGGTGGATATTTGGCATTAGCTTTTACAGTTTATCGGCCCGGTTAGAGACCGGGCCACGGATGTTGGTGCTCGGAACCATCACAAGGTAAGGTAAGGTAGCTCTTTACAGAAACGTCTTGCACTGCAACTATAATATATATACAATATATTATTATGCATTGGAGTCAAGTGTTGATAATACGTAATCTAGTTCTCACTGCTGTATATTATATGGCAATAGTGTTGGTGTTTATGATTTTAGTCTACACACCTCATACCTTCATCACATCTACAGTGTTTCCATTATCTACTAGAACCTCATGGAAGCTGACCTGCCAGGTGTACGTGCAGCAAAGTTGTATTTGAGCTGTGATAACTTGTCAGTCAGCTGAGTTTGTTACTTGACCCATACAAATGTTTTGCTACTTTTGAGTACTGTATCTTATCTTTCTTATACAAATGTTATCTTTCTCATTCATTTGTCTCATTGGTTAATGTATAATACAGGTACTGTAGTTTAAATGTTCAAATCTTCACATGCTGAAATAACAAGTACTGTACACGTATATGTAAATCTGAAGCTAGATTATACGGTCCCGTACTGTATACAATATCATTAAAATGAATGTAATGTTTTTATAATGACTTTCTCTTATGTTTATAATCTACTGAAATTTTGTGTAAACTAAATTATAAATATACAACCATTTATTACAAATATTTTTGATTTAGACATGTGTAATGACTCCTTTGTGTTATTTTCAGGGAGGTGCCATTGCATCACTCCTGCTCTACTGGAGGTGGGAGGTGTTCAGTGCCGTGTACTCCGATGGTGGCACGGCTGGTGACATCCACAAACATCTCCTGCGTGAAACAGATGCACACAATCTGAAAGCTGTTATATCTGAACCAGTACCTCTCAAGGTAAATACCAGTACTGTACAACTGCTACAAAAGTGATACAACAGTATGGAGAAAGTTTGTAATGTTTATTATATAGACATATAATAGCAGGTTAATTCATGCACTTGGATGGGATGCGAGGATAAGGATTTAGGATAGGACAAAGGGAAAGAATGGTGCCCAACTGCTTGGGACAGTCAGGGATTGGATGCTGACTTGCAAGAAGTGAGAACATTGCTGTACTGTCCAGTCCAAGAGTATACAGTACACCCATTTTGAGCAGCATATTGTTTCCACTTTATCTCCCAGTCCTACTTGTCAGTGGAGTCATCCTCTGTATTACGACACGACAAGTCTTTGCTTTCATTGTAACCCCCCCACATCATTAGTTTGAAGTTCTAGCATTGGTAAAGAATTTAATGTACACTGCCTCTATTATGTTTGTTTTCATTTTGCATATGACATACCTCTTGCTTTGTGCATTTTAAATAAGATTAAAATCAACCTCCTTTCCCCCCCACACATGGAAAGAAAGGAAAGTGACGGTGTTTTGGCCCATCCTGGACCCTTGCCAGGTTTTGACACATATACAGGGAAGGAAGTCATTATAAGGCACCCTTATAAGATACAGAATTAGGTATATGGAGGGAATTTCTTTTCCTGAAAATTGCTTCTATCTACCTAGGTTGACCAGATTGAGTACATGATGAATGTATGGAGCAAATTAGCTGAGGCAGCACAGCAGGGTGCCCGGGCTGTCATTCTGCTACTGGAGCCTCACCACGCAGCACTCTTCCTCCAAGCAGCAGCCAAGCTTCGCAATGAAGGGCTCTTGCGCACTGATGATTTTGTCTTCATTATGGCAGAGTCTCCTTTGCCCTTCATAAAACATGAGTATGTCTTATAGTTAAGATGCCTAGCCCACAGATCAGAGAATACAGGAACTGACATTTCCAGAGTTGTGACTTGGGTGTCTAATATTCAGCTACATTATTGTGACTTATTGTCTTCATGTCTTGTAATAAAATATATAGTGTATAGCTCATGAACTCTTTACTAAGCATTTTATTAGAGTTGGCAGTGTTCTTAAGTGACACAGAAGGTAACCATTCCTTATACAGTATAGCCGGTCTGCGAGAGTGAGGAGGTACTCGTACAACTGGTGGACACACACACACATTGATAACCACAATGGCACATCATAAGGTTCTGTTAATTTATGATAAACTTAGTTTCTCCCCATTGAGCAGAAGGTTGCATTCTAATATTAGCTATAATATTACTTCCATTAAGGTTCTGCAGTTATATTTGTGCTTGACTTTTTTTTTAACCTTAGGTTTTTCTACATTTGATTTCATTCACAAAAGAAGCACAATATGCTCATTCTAAACATTCTTGGGTAAAAATACACTGACATATGCTACAGAGACAATAGGTGCACTATGTACCACGTGTCTACTCTGTGTTACAAAGATGGGGAAACTTTTTGAAACATTTGAAACTTTTATAGTGAGATCTGATTATTTTGGTTTCCTATCTCCAAATCAATTATACTGTAGTGTATTTTGTTCATGTGTTATGAGTTTGATAAAAATAACATTAATACATTTAATAGTCTAAGTAAAATTTTGTATACAGTACATAATAAATAATTATAATGCCGGTATAAAAAATACTGTATTACAGAAGTACGATAATGTTCACAACATTTGTATAATATTTTTGTTTAAAAGATACTAATAATGTCAAGATACAGGCAAGTCAGGCAAATGTTTACCTTGTCAAATCTGAGCCCTCCTTCCAGGAGTGAAGCGCTTGGTATGGTCGTCTTACAACCTTTTAGTGGCACTGTACAAGAATTCCAGACTTATTTCAAGGGTCTTTCACTTGCCAACCACACAGCCTACCCTTGGTTCCATGAGTTTTGGGCAGAGGTAAGTCATTCTTTGTATAGGCCAATTTAAATTTAATTTAATGCCACAGAAACTGTGCATTATTATTATTTTTTTCAGTGACTGCTCTACATTAAGTTAGTAAAATGTAAATCTGACCTATTCAGTGATATTACACAAACTCTCAATAGCAGGTGCTGAATCTATCACAACCT
>WNGS01000690.1:11121692-11134362 GCA_020271785.1 Procambarus virginalis | reverse complement strand
TTCTGCAAGAATTCAATATTGTAAATCGTCATATTCCTGGGAGGCAAAATGTATTTGCAGACGCCTTATCCAGAGGTTTTCTTGTTGCAGTGCCATAATCTTTAGTGTTCTCTATTCATAAGATGTATGTAATTTGAAATTTTTTTTTTTTCTGTATGAAATTTCAGTGCTTTGTACTTGATTTAGTTTAAGTATTTCATGAGGTGAGAATTTTTCATGTGTAAATTCATGCAGTCAAAAAAAAAATGAAATCAACCTTCATTTAATTCATTTTTCTTAGGGGACGGGAGGGATGTTACGATCTTGTTAAGATCCTCTCATAACTCTATTTTATTACTATATTGTCTTATTCTTTAATCATTATAGCCATCCAGTTGTGTAATGTGAGATTTGTATGTTATATGATATATATTATAGAATGTAATAGTGTGCTTGAGTTGCATATTATTTGTATGAGGCGTTCGTGATACAATTCTCATGTGTTTCTCTGTGGGGGTTGATTAGGTTGGATATGTGAGTAGCGTGGGAAAGTATTGTCAAGCGGTGTTGGTGATTGATTTTGAGTTATAACTCCTAATTAATTGTCTGTGAATGCTGTAGTGTAACTAATTAATGGTGTACTCTTATAATTAATAATATGTTTTGATATTTGGTACTACCATTTTTTATTTGTAATTCCCACAATGTTGTGTGGATGCTTGGTTGTTTTTGGTAGGACGCTTGGCCTGTGGAGAGACGCGTGGGTTAGTCGCGTGTGGTGTGTTCGAGGGATAAAATGTGTTAAGTTAAGTCCTTGATTTGTATATTAAGTCATTCAAAGTTTTTATTTCCTGGTCAGATGATATTGTATTCTCTCATTCAAGTGCTATTAATATTGCTCATTGCTCTAGAAGTATTTTATTTTAATTTGCATGCTGATAAATATTTCTGGCTATATTTACGTACTATTTATTGTTATGTTTGTCCCCCTCAGCCTAAATATATTGTTCCCCATTTTATGCAGTGCTTATTCTTATACCCCTAGATTCGATTACAAAGGCCAATATTAAATATTTATGTACACTGCTGGGAGAAGAACTTTATTTAGTCTCGAGGGTGGTAACACTAGCTCATCAAGATGTAACTTGCTATAGCTAAATGAATTGTAGGGGTTCAGCCCTGAGCCCATTATGTGCCTCTGTAGACCTTTCCAGCACATCGCCCACAAGATGGGTATAGGGTGCATAATAAATGAATTAACTAAACTGGTCGGCACGGGAGAGGGGAAGATAGGAGTGAGAGAAAGAGAGGGATAGGGGTGGAAATGAGAGAGGGATAAGAGTGAGAAAATGAGAGAGGGACGAGGCTATCCGATACCATTCCCTCCAGTATCAATTCTCGGACGCTCTCTCATTGACACACTGTTGTATAAATCTTGCTCAAGCTTCCATACTCACCAATATAAGCCTGGGCCTGGGTATTGAGTGTGACCTGGTGGAGTGCATAGGTGGCCTGTCACCAGTGGCCGCATTCACGTCCTGTCGAACATGCCCCCCAGCCACACCCCACCCCAAGGCACCACAGCCACCCCCCCAGGAGGGTGGCAGGGGGCCGTGGGGGGACAGTCCACCACCCGCACCATGGCTGGCTGCTGGCCTATGTAGCTGCTCTGATGAGACAAAATATTGGGGAGATAGGCTTTTATTATATTATTAAAGACCATATTCATATCCACAACATTTTCGTGCCTATATATGCTTATATTATATAAAGAAAAAAACAAAATTAAAATTTACTGCATGTTTTGCTCAATCGTACGCTTGGCAAATGAGCTTGTATTTTCTGTTATTTAGCACCGCTTTTACCCTCTTTTAATTACAAATGAGTTTGGGAACTGGTGCAGGAACAGATGTTAGCGAACACAGGCCAAGTGGTTGAAAACAATGGAACTATGCAAATACAAGACAGGTGTCCTGCATTATCATCCTGGCCTCCCTGTTCTCAGATAAGATCTGCATTACACCAGCAGCAGTGGGGATAGTGTCTTAACTAGCCTCACTACCAGTGCCCTATGCCCCACCGGGCATAGGATGACTTTGCCCATGCAATGACTCGATATATCATTATGAATAAAGAACCCGTTCTCGACTCAGTTCCATTACATTCAGCGGTCAACCCCACAGACGCATTCATAAATTTTAACATGCTGTTCATATAAAACGGAATTTTCTCAAGTATAAATTAATATTATATATATTGGCATTTGGTATATATAGGCATGGGATAGGTTAGGTCAGGTGTTTAGGTTCTGTGGCGATTATTTGTAATTTGTAGTACGTGGGTGAAGCATTTATAGCGTTGTGATTCAGAACAAATTCTTCAGTGAAGCACTTGTCCGGAATGTTCGAACGCCAGCAGTTGTGAGTCGTGTGTAAACCGCTTTGTCATTCATAACAGGGGGTTGGCGGGTGCATTGAATCACTTGTGGATCTTTGTTTGGAGGCCGGCTGGAATAAATCTTGGGATTCGAACCAGTGTTCTGGATCACTCCCAGCTGCGCGCCTTAACCCACTGGACCACGATAATTGTTGCCATATATACTGTCTCAAACGTTTTATTAAACACTATTGCAAGATATTTACCGAATTCTTTCTTGAAACACCACGCCATATATCAGCGCCTCCAAACAAAGATCCAAAAGTGTTCCATGCACCGCCAAACCCCCTGTTATGAATGAAAGCGGTTTACACACCTCAAACCGACGTTCGAACATCCGAACAAGTGCTTCACTGACGAATTTTGTCGAACCACAACCTTAAATCTCACCCGACTACAAATACAAAATCGCCAAGAACCTAACACCTGACCTACCTAACCTATGCCTATATATACACAATATGCCAATATATTATATTAATTTATACTGAGAAAATTCCCGTTTGAATGAACAACTAATTGATGCTGTGGGTTGACCGCTGATGTAAGGACTTGAGTCGAGGACGGGTTGATATATCACCAATGTTGCCATATCACTTACCATATATGATTACCACCTCAGAACAACGTTGCCACAAATATTGATCAGTAATTGATAGCACTCGCCACTCTTACCAGATATCATCAAAATGTTCGTAAATTGTTTAATATAAAGCTGTCATGATCGACGCAAGATGTACATGTCTCGTAAATGGACACGTACAAATGGTTTGCGGCGGCCTGGCCCATGGAGACTGGGGGGGACTTTCTCCGTCGTTCCTGTCCACTTACAAGCTAAACAACAGCTTAGAGTAATTTCCGAAAATTGTTAAAACGTTTATGGTCGAATTGCCACTTCGTCCACTAGTACCACCACCAGTACCACCACCAGTACAACCCACCACCAGTACCACCACCACACCAGACACCAATGTACCACCACCACCACCAGTACCACCACCACCACCCAGTACACCACACACCGCCACCAATAGTACACCACCGTACCACCACCACCCACCCACCACACCACCATACCACCCACCCACCACCACCACCACCAATAGTACCACCACCACCACCAATAGTACACCACCACCACCACCACCACATAGTACCACCACCACCACCACCACCAGGCTCAAGTATCCCTCCTAGAGGCTCTGGAGAAGGAAAGTCACGCTAAACAGGCTGTGAGGGGAAAGTGAACAAGGAATGACATCAATGAGGAAGAGAGGTGTGGGAAGGACAACAACGATAAGAGAAAGTGAAGAGAAAGTAGTTAGCAAGAGAGAAAAAGGAATGAACATGAATATTTAGAGAGAGAGAGAGAGAGAGAGAGAGAGAGAGAGAGAGAGAGAGAGAGAGAGAGAGAGAGAGAGAGAGAGGAGAGAGTGTGTGTGGGGGGGGGAGGTGGGGACAGTCCTCAACTTATCACAGTAATATTAATTTACGAACATCAATGCTAGAAAACATTAGAGAACGGGATAATGCAGTGTTAGAAAACGGGGGAGAAAGTGACGGACGCAAGAGTCCCCCCTCAGGAATACACCCTCCCCCAACCTGGCAGCACATTCCGTACACCTTCCCTACCAACAGCGGAACGAGTCGATTGTCGAACCCTGTGATTGACTGATGGCGGGCTGCCAACCTGAATACCAAAAAGGTCAATCAATCTTGGTGTCTAGATCCTTTTTTTCTAGTGGTGCCAAGGACCTGTCCGAGGAATTCTAAGCATTTCTAATAGTTTGAGAACTGATATACTACGAAAGAGTCGAGTAACACATGCAAAAAGACACGAGATGGTCTGGAAAAGCTCCAGGGATTGCTGTTAGATTTCAAACTAAATAAATGTAAGGTAATGAGATCAGGGAAAGAGCAACCTCGTAGCGCTTTTGAGCCCATAACAGGGAGAGACCACAGCAACAGGAGCCCACCACCGGGAGACACCACAGCAACAGCAGCCCGTCACAGCGAGACCACAGCAAAAGGAGCCCGTCACAGCGAGACACCACAGCAACAGGAGCCCGTCACAGCGAGACCACAGCAACAGGAGCCCGTCACAGCGAGAGACTACAGTGACACAGGGAGTGGCAACAACAGAAACTCACCACCATCACCACCGCCGCAAGGAGAGAGAACGCTCCCAACAGGAGGAACGGGAGGTGCAAACAGCTTGTACACAGTGGAGACTGACTGCGCGTATCACAGACGCCCTCCACGGCTATTACAGTTTAGGTGTCAATTGTCAACACTTGTTCACTAATCCCGCCTCTACACACCCCGCGGCCGCGAGCCTACTCTACGCTAGCATCTTTTTGAGGTTATCTTGAGATGATTTCGGGGCTTAGCGTCCCCGCGGCCCAGTCCTCGACCAGGCCTCCTTTTTGTTTCACACCCCCAAGAAGCAGCCCGTAGCAGCTGTCTAACTCCCAGGTACCTAAACAGGGGTCCATTTAGGGTGAAAGAAACTCTACCCATTTGTCTCCGCCTCCACCGGGGATCAAACACGGAACCTCAGGACTACGAATCCGAAGCGTTGTCCACTCGGCTGTCAAGCCCCTTAGCATATCTCTGAATAGCACTTAAATTTAAATGAATTTACCCGAGGGCTACTGCCTCTCTAGTAGTCTCGGCGAGGACAGGAAGCCGGCCGCTTGTCAAAGGTCCCCCTCGCCCTGGTCCACGAGGTCGAGGAGGCGTGGTCGACGATCGGGCCGCGGGATTACTGAGCCCTGGAATCACCTCAAGGTAAGGTCCCCGTCCCGATTTGTCCTGATGATTTTATCAAGCTAAATTGTATAATTCAGCAGCAGTGTTTTGGCATTTACGGGTTTTGCCAGTAGGCGGTTCCATGGGTTTTATAACCCTATGGGTGAAAAAGTATCTGTTGACTGTCCTACATCGTGGCCTGCTGAGCATGAGGCCAATGCTTCGTGTTTGTCTTACATCTGATCTTTTAAAGAAGAGGTCTGGATTAATATCCTTCAAGCTATTCAATATTTAAAAAAAAATTCAATGAGATTAGTCCTGTCAGGTCTGATTTGTAATGTTGTTTAGCCCTGTGGCCCTCACCGTCCCTGGTATGGGAGTCGACTTAGTTCTGGGATGATTTTTATTGCCCGGTGTTGCACTTAATCCAAAGCATCTATGTCTTTCTGAAGATGAGGTCTCCATGCTTGGATACAACAACCAATAACGTTCTTCATCTAACTAAGAACAATAATATAAACTAGAACGGGTGCAGAGACTTGCTCCTAAACGGCTTCCGGAACCAAGAACTACGAGGAGGAACTATAGAGGCGTTATACATGCCAAGGCTGGATGATAGAGGGCAAACAGGAGATATGATCACCACGTACAAAATAATGACAGGCTTCGACACTTGACAAGGATGAAATTGGGAACCTGCAACTTCTAGAAAACGAAACCACAGAGTCAAGCTAAGGCATCAAAGATGTCGACAAATGTATGAGCGTTTAAAAGATGCTCGTCAAGATGTTCATAGGAGTGAACGCTCATAACGTTCACAACGCCAAAAGATTGTTCAGGAATGTTCAAGAAATTCCTCAAGCTGGCGACCTCCAGAGTTGCAAGCTGCTCCTGTAGTGAAACTTAATTTGCAACTTGACAGGTGAAGCTTGGCCCGTTAAGGATACAAGGTGAACTGCCTGCTGACCAGTGTTGCACAGGTCACCCACTACTGCTGCTGCTGCTGCAACACACACACGCGCGCGCGCTTGGGGGTGCACGTGTGTAGGGAGGGGGGGGGAACAAAAATGGTAGTAACAGTTGATTGACAGTTGAGAGGCGGGTCGAAAATGCAAAGCTCAACCCCCGCAAGCACAAACAGGTGAAATCACACACACACAGATTGATTAGATAGGCGGGGTCCAAGAGCTAATAGCTCGATTCTTCGCGAGTGAGAGACATGATTTGCCCAATCTTATCTGTTGTATTAGGACGCTTGCGAAGGGCGTGTCCTCAAACCGCACGGTTTAAAGGTGTCACTAAATGCGAGTGATCTCGGGCAGCCTATAGAAAGGTCAAAGCAATAAACATACTGTATATCTACTCTACTCTCTCTCTCTCTATCTCTCTCTCTCCTGGACAAAACAATGTAGGTTCAACACCTCACTTCACCTCTGACCTTATTAACCTAACCCCAAGTCATCTCCAACCACATCAGGAAAATTATTAAACTCGTATATTCAAACCCTCGACAGATTACCACAGACTTGTTGGGCTTAACGCCAATCAGCCTACGGAAGGTTATTCAGGCAACAGCAGCAGCTCACGGACCAATTAGCAGGAACACTTTAGTCCTCAACACAGACCTGAACTAATGTAAGCGCTCACTGTATGAACACCAAAAAGTGGGTCATACGTTTAAGTGAGATATATCACTGTCTCGTCCACTGAACACCCACCATCAACAGTGTACTACCAACAGACTGATATCAACCCAACAGTGTACTACCAACAGACTGATATCAAACCAACAGTGTACTAGCAAGAGACTAATGTCAAACCAACAGTATTTTAAGTCTGTAGTCTCCACATTTGCAGTGGAAATTTTGATTTAATAAGACGCGGAAAAAATAATTAGTTGTGAAATCCAACCGTTACGCGCAATGAGTTTTAAAATTATTTATGAACGCTTTTACTCCAACAAAGATAGACCCATTTTCTTTGATGGTAAGGTCATCGTCCTCTACCTCACACGTCGTTTTTAGCGGAATCTATCACTGTTAAACGTGCGATATATTGTGAAAATTAAAGCACTGCCATATTGCAACCTGTACTCAGACCGAGTCCATTCCATCCAGCGGGCGACCCCATAGACACAGTCATCAATTTTAAACATACTGTTCATTCAAAACATGAATTTTCTTAAATGTAAATTAATATTATAAAATATTAGTATATCGTGCATATATAGGCATTGGTTAGGTTAGGTGTTTAGGTTCTGTTGGCGATTATTTGTATTTGTAGTACGTGGGTGAAGGATTTACAGCGTTGTGGTTCGAACAAAATTCGTCAGTGAAGCACTTGTTCCGGAAGTGTTCGAACGTCATCAGTTGTGAGTCGTGTGTAAACCGTTTTTCATTCATAAACACCTTGGGGTTTGGCGGGTGCATGGAATGGACTTTGGCCTTTGTTTATGAGGACGGGCTGAATATTGACAACTTAAATGCTTCGGCCTCGATTGGTTAGGAGGATTGTTTGGGCTCGAACACTTTTACTTAGGCAAAACGGTTGCATTTTTTACGGAGTGGCAACTCTAGAGAACGGGTTTGATGACAAGCTTAAGTCATAATTTTCCCTAATACATTAAAAATATAGTAGACGAGTACTTTCTTGCCAATTTTACGGGCTATTCATGCCCGTGCCACCTTTTGGGTGGCTTAATCTTCATCAATCAATTAATCTTGCCAGTTTATACAAGGACGAGGACGGAACTAGACGTGCTCAAGTTAGATTATACCTGAGATTATCTTGAGATGATTTCGGGGCTGTTAGTGTCCCCGCGGCCCGGTCCTCGACCAGGCCTCCACCCCCAGGAAGCAGCCCGTGACAGTTGGCTAACACCCAAGTACCTATTTACTGCTAGGTAACAGGGGCATAGGGTGAAAGAAACTCTGCCATTGTTTCTCCCCGGCGCCCGGGATCGAACCCGGGACCACAGGATCACAAGTCCAGAGCGCTGTCCGCTCGGCCGACCGGCTCCCTTTACCGTCCAGTACTTGATACTTGGCGGCGTAGATGATGTCAGATGCAAGTCACTGTTACTTTTAGGGAGTAACTATGAGTGATGTTTTTAGGCATGATTGGGTCAACCCGACCTGTCTAATAATACATGGCATTTTGACGTCAAAATCCCCACAGGCCAAAATATACCCAACTATAAATCATAGCGGCTGACAAACCTCTTTTTCCATGTGCAGGCGAAGAGTCACAATAACGTGGCTGAAGTATGTTGACCAGACCACACACTAGAAGTTGAAGGGACGACGACGTTTCGGTCCGTCCTGGACCATTCTCAAGTCGCACAAGCGACTTGAGAATGGTCCAGGACGGACCGAAACGTCGTCGTCCCTTCAACTCTTTTTCCATGCTTGGGTCGTTCGGTAAGGAGCGTTTTAGTACACTATTTTCTGTCCGTTGTGTCGACCCAGAGGCCTGTCGACACGAGTAGGTTAGATGTGACCTAATTTTTTGGTTGAGTGGAGATATTTAGACCATGATCCGAGTACTTAGTTACGTAGTGAAAGGTATCGGATGTCTTTCACCGGTAAAAACAGAAATCTAATACATATATTTTTACTGCTGCTCCGAGTGTGTTCCCCAGGCAGGAAGCGTGTGCCATCGTAGCGCGTTAAGTAGCCTAGTTTATCGTTGGGATTTGATTTAGATTTATGGGTTTGTAGGTTAGGTTACTTCTTGTTAAATGAAAACGCCACCACCGCCCTTGCGGTTAGTTCCGTCCTGTCTCTACATGCGAAAGTTGTTGCAAATAGGATTATGTTCGGGAGTTACCCACGATTCCCTTATGGATGCCAATGATTGGAGGATATGCACAGAACAGTTACAGCACCGCTCCTATGCCAGGTAAGTCCACTACGGGCTCACCATAGCCCGTGCTACTTTGAAATCTGTTCCCAGTAGCTCAACCTTAAACAACAACAACAGAGGATGTGCTTGAGGTCTGCGAGTGATGTTTTTAGCATTCCGTATCATGCAGGTCAAGGCAGTCATGTAGTATGTTCAGCTTGTGATTGCGTCCTTTTTTTCTCATTGACACAATGTTGGATACCTGGGAGCCTGTGGGGGGGGGGAGGGGAGTTTGTGAGCTTTTCAATCCGATAGTGTCGGGACGTTGGCTCTACATGACTACATCACATCGGGGCTTAGCGTCCCCGCGGCCCGGTCCTAGACCAGGCCTCCTTTTGGTTACACACCCCCAGGAAGCAGCCCGTAGCAGCTGTCTAACTCCCAGGTACCTATTTACTGCTAGGTAACAGGAGCATCAGGGTAAAAAGAAACATTTTGCCCACTTGTCTCCGCCTCCACCGGGGATTGAACCCGGAACCTCAGGACTACGAATCCGAAGCGCTGTCCACCCAGCTGTCAGGCGCCCGGTGTTTATTTTACATTCTTTACATAACTTTCCTGGAGGCACAAGCTAACAGCTTAGGATAGATTTAATAATCTATTGCTCTTTGAATTCACTTTTAAATTTTTGTAAAGACTAAGACCAGCAGACTCACACTATCCCTCAACCACCACCAAACACCGGAAGTCGCTCCGCTTCCTACATGTATATTAACAAAAGAAAACTCCCGAACGTCACTTTTATTGTCTCGTTCTCCCAGGGAAGTGTGTCGCTGACGGCCCCTCACCCCCACCCGCCCAGGTGTCATACTACACCCCGCCACCAGATGTCGTCCCCCACCAACCCACTCCCCCAAACACACGAGAAAGACAGGGTAGAAATAGCCTAAGCTACTCTATCCCTTTGAGATGTATTTCTTTCTTGTCTCCATAAACATATTTGAACTTAAGAGAAGCATCACAGAGATGAGCAACCTCTTTGCACGACCTCAGCGCCATCCTGTCTCGCACCAAACTCATGTTCAAAAAAAAAAAAATTCAAATGTTTATTCAGGTAATACATACATACATATAAGGGGTGATATAAATATTGCTGAATTTATAGATAGAGCTAGTACATACAATGCCTAAAGCCACTATTACGCAAAGCGTTTCGGGCAGAAACACTAAGGCTAGCAGAGCGTAGTTTTGTCTGGATAATGTGGCTAAATTGCTATTATGTTATTGGTTATTTTGCTAAATTGCATTTATTTCGTTAAAAAAAGTTTCTTGCCTACAGCTCGAGCGATATAATTAATTCTATACAATTAAATTTATGCGCAAGAAAGCCTCTTTACGTCAAAATTGTCACAGCAAAGATACGTCAAGGAAATGTTTCCTGGATGAATCGATTCGTTGATATCACATCAACACAAACACACAGACAAGATAACCAAACTAGAGCTCACTTCTTGTTCTTGCTATCACGGATTTTCTCCCGCGGCTACCTGGTCTTCATTCATAATGATTGGGATTGCCAGCTGTAACCAGACTGTACTAACGTACAGATTACCTAGCTTGTGCTTCTATCCTCCTTTCCTCAGTTACCTTGTCACGGCGATGTTGCCTGATACCTCTAATTTGTAGCAAAGTCTTTGGTATGAAGTACAATGGGACATTACATTTAGGAGACATTAGAAATGTGTGTAGCATAGTAAACCCCACATTGTCTGAGTTAGGAAAATACTATCTGTCAAATATAAAAGCTGTTCTCAAAAGATTTTACCCCATTTTGCACCCGCAAGTTAACCTAAGTTTTTAAGGGTTGACAAATGTTAATCTTCTTGTTTGATAAGCTGTTCACTTGAGACAGTTAAGCAAGTCCCAACTGTGTCTGGGTACAAGTGACAGGATGAACAACCCAGCGGGTTTTCTTCCTATTGGGGAGTGTTGTACATGCTGCTATGGCTGTATGTCCACTCACAGGATAAGTGGCGCTGCCCAATAAACTCGCCCTTCGGGGAAAAATTTAAAACGTAAAAAAAACTACACCGATGTTAAGCCTACATGGGTCCTGTAGCACAGTAGGCTACATCCTCGGCTTACAACCGAGGGACTTTGGTTTAATCCTTCGGCAGGATTTGGCGAGTGGTCGGTAAAAAAAGGTATTTTTAAGAAAAAAGTATTTGTTCACCTCCAGCAGAGGTACAACAGGTACTCTGAGTCGAGTCTGAGAGAGAACTCTATCATCATCAGAGGCCCGAGACTGTTCAACACGCTTCCACTACACATAAGGGGCATAACTGGCCGACCCCTCACAGTGTTCAAGAGAGAACTTGACAAACGCCTCCAAATGATACCTGACCAGGCTGTGAATCATACGTCAGGCTACGAGCAGCCGCGTCCAACAGCCTAGTTGATAAGTCTAGCAACGACGAGGACTGGTCGAGGACCGGGCCGCGGGGACGTTGATCCCCGAAATCATGGCAAGGTAGGATAGAAACGTCAAGGCACATATTATTTCAACTGATAACCCTATACCCCAAGCATTGATTTGATTGTTGCCGCCGGAGGCATATAGTTTATTGTGCACCCCATACTCATCCTGTGAGTGGTAGCGCAAAAAGCATCAAGTCGACAATCGACTTGAGAATGGTCCAGGACGGACCGAAACGTCGTCGTCCCTTCACCTAGCGTGTGGTCTGGTCATCACAAAGGGCACAAAAGGTCTTTATCAGACCTCAACGGAGATTATTACATTAACAATTTGAAGGACCCCCTAGCAGTAATTAAGTGTCCGGGATTAGGCAACTGCCGTGAGCTGCAGGAAGGTCAGCCGGTGCCCTATTGGGGTCTCGGTAAACCTAAATACTGTCCTGTCACCGACAATGAGAATTAATTATTTGACACACACACACACACACACACACACACACACACACACACACACACACACACACACACACACACACACACACACACACACACACACACACTGGAGGCTGAGTGGACAGCACTCTGGATTCGTAGTCCTAGGGACCGGGATCAATCCCCGGCGATGGCGAAAACAAATGGGCGGAGTTTCTTTCACCTCGATGCCCCTGTTACCTAGCAGTAAATAGGTACCTGGGAGTTAGACAGCTGCTACGGGCTGCTTCCTGTGTGTGTGTGTGTGTGTGTGTGTGTGTGTGTGTGTGTGTGTGTGTGTGTGTGGTGTGTGTGTGTGTGTGTGTACAAAAATATTTATCGGTTGATTGATTGACAGTTGAGAGGCGGGTCGAAAGAGCCAGAGCTCAACCCCTGCAAGCACAACTAGGTGAATACACACACACACTACTAAGTGTGTGTGTGTGTGTGTGTGTGTGTGTGTGTGTGTGTGTGTGTGTGTGTGTGTGTGTGTGTGTGTGTGTGTTCCTAGTAGTTAGTAACAGTTGATTGTTTGACAGTTGAGAGGCGGGCCGAAAGAGCAGAGCTCAACCCCCGCAAGCACAATTAGGTGAACAAATCCACAAGGTCCGTAACGAGGATTCGAACCTGCGTCCATCGACGCAGGTTCGAATCCTCGTCACGGCCCTTGTGGATTTGTTCATTTGATGCATCACGTTAGTGTGATCTCTGTGTG
>WNGS01000690.1:11109594-11120692 GCA_020271785.1 Procambarus virginalis | reverse complement strand
TTAAGTAGTAAAGAACAAGTAACAATGGGGGTTAACACCAATCCGCATGCATTTCAGATTTTTGTCAAACTACTGTGTGCATAATGTTCACTATTTTCCAACTCTTAAATTACTACAAACAACTACTAATAGCCAAGTTTACAAAGAAAAAATATACAATTGTCGAGTTAAACAAAAGCATCAACTACCTTTGGTTTTTGTGACTTTGGCGATTCCCTTTTTGTACTAATATCTTCGTCTTCACAGACTCTTCTGTTGATGTGCTGTCATCTTCATCAGGTGTAAAGACAATGCCCTTCCACTTTAATAAGCCATTATTGGGAGGAGGGCTCTTCACTGTCGTGGCCACTTATATTATGGTCTGATGTCGTATTGGTAAGTGTCAGGTCTTTCATGTTGATGGAGAGACCCTAGGTGTGACACTGTGGTATCCTTGATGGAGGAGCGAGAATGCTGGGGTATCACTGTGAGCAGAAGTCAACTGGGGTGCCGAGTCTAGGGAGTCAGCCGAGGGGTACTGAGCACCTAGGGGAGATGGAAATGACTGATCCACTTCATGCAAGGTGGTGTGAATTGTGTTTTGCTAATGGAACAACTGCGTCCATTACTTAAATCTAGAAAACTTGGTCTCTTGGGTCTGACGACTTCAGAGTTTGGAAGGTTGTGAATGAACAAGAGGATGAGCAGCAGAGAGTTTCTTAGAATCCGAATAGTGGTGGAGCCGTGGAAGTCATCCGTTTGACTATCACCAAATGGAGATGTTTCATGATCTGTTTCTCTAAGAATGCTGTTGAGGGAAAGCTTACTTTCCAATGTTGGAGCTTTCTGCGCAGAGATTCTTCTGCTCTTCCTTACTAATGAATCCCATCCTGTCAGAAAAATATTAAGATATTTGTTAGTCTTAGGAATGTATAGCATGATATTTGATGAAACAACTGGCTTTTGGTAGTCATTTAACACTGTCTCAGGAATGTTAATGATTATATGCCATCTACAATAAATTGAATTTAAATAAATCAATATTAAAAATTCTATAAATAATTGGCTACAAACTATGCCAAGGCTGAACCAATCTTCAGTGTAAACTAATTTGGTGACTATACTTGTTTGGAAAAAAATTTGACTCACTATCAACAACAACACTCTTGACTATCTGGGCTGGCAGTCTTATGTAGGCGACGTTCTTCCTAGGAGTTCCAGGAGAACTTGACGCACCAGTTAAATTTAAAGAACTACCAGGAGATTGTTTTCTCATTGCCAGGTCTGTCAGCATATCTCTTGCTTCTTTACGAAGAGCTTTTGGCTTTAAAACAACGTCTGGTTCTGTAGGTGAAGCTGGAGACACGGGAGTCTGCATAGCATCTCTATACAACCTAAGAGTAACAGTTTCTGGGCATGTACGCAAGAAAGCTATTGCTTCTTCATGACTCAAGCTACACATGTTGGTGTTGTTAACTGAAATTATTTTATCCCCTGGCCGTAGTCTCCCATCAGAAATGGCAGGCTCTTTTACAAGAGAGCGTATTGTGTGTCCCAGGGATGCTGTTATCTTGTTTGCGCAGAAGTATGAAGCCCAGTGATCCGGCTACTTTTGTTAGTTCCACCTCAAACTCCTGAAAGCACACAATTAAAGGATTAAATTATTGGAAGAATATTAAGGCACAAATGTATTGGTTCACCATGTTTTTTCCCATAATCATGGCACACTAAGCTACACTTAGCGACTTTAGAGACCTCACAGGCCAACTACTGAACTTCCTAGCGTTGGCATCCCACCGAGGAATTAAGTGAAGGGAAATGGCCCAAATGCTTCCGCTTTACCATGTGATTCTAGCTCGGGACCTTCCAGCTGTAACCCCTCTGAACTCACCATGTGTGTCATGTTTACAATAATTACAAATAAAATACTGTTGTACTTTAAATACTACTTTAACTATACAGTTCTGTGTCTTAATGGTCAATATGAAATTCCTTTGATAATAAGTTGACTTTAACACCAAATCCAAACACTATTCTTTAACCTAATTCTTTTACTTTGGCCACAACTAAATTTAACCACAATCTTTTGTTCTTGTTTTTTGTGTTGGTCTTCCATGAGCAGCATTTATTAGTTACAAAAATGTTTGAAAAAATATGTGTGGCCATCTGCCTATGAATGAAGTTAGCAAATATCAAAAGAAGGCACCAAGCTACCTATGATTACAGCAAGAGGTCACACCTGTTATGAACAATGACTAACAACAATTGATTGTAATTTCACCTCATGAGAAATTACCAAAACAAACAGGATCAAACTCATCCCTGCATGCAGCTTTTTCTTACCCCAAAAGATGAGAATGATGGCGACGGTGATTATTTTGCTACTTGGAGACTGTAGTTTTAGGACTAAGCATTCGGAACGACGAGGCTGGTGGAAACAACCCCCAAGCCAGAGCCTGCATTAGCAGACGTCTCATTCCTCCTTCCCCCAATGCCCCACGTGGAGGCCGACACACCTCGAGTGTCACTTCACGCTCTGCAATACGAAGCATCTCCAAAGCTTCCTGCAAGACAAGTGGGTACAAGGTAAGAGCAAGTGGAAGGCACTCTTAGAGGAAAGTAGAACAAAAATACACGATGGCCTGAAAACCTCACGACCCAAGAAATTTGCCGAATATTAAGACAAAAGTTCTGTTGCCTAGCTCTTCAATAGCCATTATCCTATACAGAATTGTTTTAGATACTAAATATGATTATTATACATACAGTAACTGTATACAATACTTCATATTACTTTTACTACAAATTAGGCGTATGTGTTATGAACAGCATAAATGTTTTAATATTTTATTTGATTTTTTTATATTAGAGTTTTTTGAGTAGATTAAGGAACATTCTTATTTCTACACAATTAAATTTTTGATGCAAAAATTACATTATTTGTACTGTACTACTTTTTCCAACAAATTACCTTTCATATTAAAACTTTAATAACTGCCACAAAACAATGTTATTTATAATGCATAGAATATCAACTGTAATTATTAAACACTGCACAAATATTTTTTCAAACTTACATGACTTGACAATCCAGTGAGTGGTTGGGTATTTGCGTGAAGGAGGATGTCCCCCACCTCTAGCTGCCCACAAAGCCATGCTGGTGTCTGAGGGTATAGTTTCTTGATGCGGATGAGACCAGCAAAGAGGAACATCACACTCTATACCCCCACGTTACTGCCAGCCCCAACCCTCTAAGATTCTTTATCACAGTAACTTCAAAAATTGTGCCTGGAAATAGAACAAAATTGCCATAACTTGAGTGCATTTAATACTGCAATTAGATATGTAAATGTTATCTTTGGCATGAAAAATAAGTTTGCAACACTGCTGCACCCAGCAAGTGCTACAATTACAGTACTGTATAGCAATATATGGATTCTAATTAAATCAGGAAAGATGAAAATAGCGCTCATCTGTTATTTGATACGTAGACCACTCAATATTACAGTCAGGACATTAAATTTGGAGGAAAAACAAAAAATAAGTACTGAATACCATAGTAAAGCTACATTCTATCAATATAAATGATAATGAAGTGAACATTGAATATTCTAAATGTTTCACCTTTAGTTTAACCATTAGAACAGTCTGCATCTCTCCCAATTCTACCTTTACTCTGTTAAAAGAAATGGTAATGTAAACTTTAAGGCAGTTAAAGTTCTAATTCTGCAGTGGCATTTAAAGAGCCAGCTATAAATTCTGACATTCTACTGGTACCTGCACTAGCATATCTACACTATAACCAGCCATTTCTCAACCTGCGGCACCCAGAAACCCCAATTCTATAGGTCTCAGGTTCTACGGGAGGCGAGATAAATAGGCCTAATTCCTCTTAGCCTCTTCCTCGGTTCCTATGTTTACAAGCAAGCATCTGTATAGGCCACTTTGTGCTTGACAGGGGCTGATGTTCACTATTTGAGCTAACTAGGCACAGGGGATTGTGCATAACATGAAAATTATAGTCCAATTCTGTTCTTTCACATCGAACTTTACCTTTCTATATTTTTCCTCTCTTTAGCCTATACCATTCATTTTATGAGATTGGAAGAGCTTCATCAGCCTGCGTGTGTGCCGTCAGGATTTGCACAGATGGACAGCTTGTAGAAGGGAAGCGGTGGGATTTGTATTTTATCACATGAGCTATTTCATGCATCACTGCTTCTTCCAGAGAACTGTGAGCAGCTATAAGAGTGTGGGGCGCCCTCCTCCTCTTCTGGGCGACCTCATGCAGTTAAGCTATAGCCAGGTCATAGGCCGCCACCTAGCCTACACCCAATTATACTTATCTTGGCCAGGTAAGGTGCACTGTCGGAATGCATAGTGTTACATCATGTACAGCCGCCCCCGGTAATGCATTAGAGCTGCGATCGACCATGATACTTCGCTGCTCGCTCCCGCTCACGGTATTTACATCTTCTGCAAGTATAAAGCAAAATACTTAATACCTTAATTATATATCATATTTAATAGTATAAAGCCACCTGTATATATCTCACCGGTTCTCACAATCAAATGCCTTGACAATTTACCACAGACATTAAAATACAGCCTACCTAGGACCTAGTGAAACTAACATGTTAAGGCTTCCATACACTACTAAACATCAGCCTAAACTAGTTAGGTTGATTGCCTTTAATCGTACAATTCTGGTCAAGTCACTTCACATTTAACTTTGGAAGAGAATGAGAACTTTGATATTTATGTTAGAACTGTATTCTTAAATAAATAAATGACCAAGCCCTTTTTTTAAAATAGCCTTTTAAGATCCAAACTTTAATCAAATTTAAATTAATAGAATTATTCTAGATTATATCCGAAATAAGACAGCTGCTCTTTTAAGCGTTCAATAAAATTGAGCTCAAGGTCAAAATATTCTAAGTACTGTACTGTAAATACACTGTATAAGCTACTAGCAGTTCAGTCATAGGAAGTCCATCATTAAAATACAGGTACACTGCAACCACTATGTCACTTCTTTTGATGTACTGAAAGAGCAAAATGTGGCAATATTTCGTAATATTTAGCTTCACCTTTGCGACCGCCTTCAAAGAATGGGAAGAAACTTCAACATCCATCGAGCTGGAATTCTGCACACCAAAGTTAACCTAACCTTTCCCCTTACCCTTACACATGGTCCCTCTCCTAGCTCCTCTACTCAGGGTACGGTGCCAACTAGCTGCCAGCCCACCCCCCTACCTACAAGTGCCAAACTAACCCCCCCCCCTACTTGACAAGTGCCAACTAACCCCCCCTCTGACCCTCGCTCTATGACATAGTGCCCAACTTAACCACCCCCCCTCTTGACAAGTGCAGCCTAACTCCCCCCCTCCACCTCTTCTCCGACACACCCAAATCCTTCCCACACCAACACCAAAAAATTTATCTCTTCTTTAGGGACGTTTTGGCGCAAATACCCCCTCTCTCAACAAGCTCAGCCTAAACCCCCCTTACTCAACAAACTGCCACCTAACCTCCGACCCCCGTCCACCCTACGTGTCTTACATACCAATATCGCAACGAACCCCTACCCCTCTCAAACCACAAGTCCAACTACCACCCTCCTCTTCAACCACAAGTCCAAGCTACCCCCTCCCGCCCCCCCTCTCTCCACAAGTGCCTAACTGAAACCCAGCCCTTCCCCACCTGCCACCTCTCGATAAAAATTACCAAATAACCCCCCCCCCTGCCCCCGTACTCGATAGAATGTGACCAACATACACCCCCCTACCCCCTCTCTCAACAAGTCGCCCAACTAATGCCCCCCCTGCTCAATCAAGTGCCAACTAAACCACTTGCCTGATGGAGCTTCTGGGAGTTCTTCTACTCCAAGCCCGGCCCGGGGCCAATCTTGACTTGTGAGAGTTGGTCCCCTAGGCTGTTGCTTGAAGGTCCCGTCAAGCCCAGCATACCCACCACAGACCCGGTCTGGTCCGGCACTCTCATTCTTCTAGAGACAACAATCTAGGTTTCCTCTCTGAAGATGTCCACGAGTTTGCTTCCGGCCATATGTCTTATAGTCGGCTGGGATGAGGACTGATGAACACGCGCCCGACCATCCTGATGTTCATACAGTGTCTCTGGTTGTGCCCATGGCATCCCATCTGCCTTTCCTGTCTACTGTTACATTGGCCCCCCCCCCAACTCACCTGTCGACAACATAGTGCTCAACTAGCCCCCCACCGCCACAAAATCCTCCCCCCACCACCATCTCAACCCGCCCGACCTCCCACACCCCAACACGAGCAACCCCCCCCCGCTCAACCACAGTGCCAACTAACCCATCCCCCACAGATAAGCTCTTAACGCCACGCCACCATGGCGTGCTTGTGCCGCAACGAACACATGATCATGTGAGTTTGAGACTCATGCGGGCGATGCAGGGTAAGCGCATGTGCCTGTTGGGCCGGGTCTCAGGTGACCCAGCATGTCGTCGGGCGTGCTGATTTGGCTTCTCCAAGTTACAAGGAGGTGGGCAATAGGGCGGGGTCTAACCGGGACCTGTGGGTGGAGCAGGCCTCAACATGACCGCCCCGCCCCCTATTACTGGTTACGTGGGTGTGGTGTGGGGAAGCTGCCAGCCACCTTCCGATATAACCTCCACCCACCCTCGGTCCGCTACTCGCAAAGAAAAAATACATTGAATATCAATCAGTTTTGTTTGTATATTAAAGTGTCCTCGCGTATGCCTTGCAGAATTATAGTTCAACCATAATCACATTAATATTATAATACGTTTGTTATTTATTCGAAAGCCATATCGAATACATAACAAGTGCTACATTAAATTACAGGTAAATTAGTATCATGTAATACAATAAGGTGGACCAAACGAAGTCAATGTAAAGAAAACAGCATTTCCAAAAGTGTTTAATACATGTTTACAAGCTTTTTAAACTATTGAATTTAATCTTTCACTTTACAAGCTAAGCCAGTTGAAACCTATAGTGAATATTTTGGAAAATTGAACGTCCTCATCTACATTACTGACCATTCATTTTCTCCGTATCAAAGCATCCAATTTGTACAAGAGGGTAGTTAGCCATGAAACTAGAAACATGCGGTAGTTTAAAAAACTTAAAATTGTTAACCTAAGCCAATACACGGCAGAAATACAGTAGTATGATCAAGTACGATCAAGTATTTACCATTGCTGTGCCGCCTCTTCTTGTAGACACAGCAACACAACTTTTCTATTAAGGGAGGCATTGTTGACACTTGCTACAATACCCAAACTACCATCACTCCCATTCAACGACCCAGTTCTCACGGGCGAAACCACTACTAACACCCTCTTCTCCGACGCCATTCACGATCATTAAAATCACTCGTTTCGTAGGGTTGCTTAGGTACAATCCACGGTTGTTCAGCAAGCACTGGGCATCCTGGCCCGATATTCAGCCACTGTATGGAGATGGTTCAGGGCCATGTATCCAGATTTCTACAATCACTACTTTATGGCAACAGAACAGTATAGCAGTATCGAGGCGGTACAGAAAGCCAGGACTCGCTGCAACAGAACAGTATTGCACCACCAAGGCTGTAGAACAGGCGAGGACTCGCTGCAACAAAGCAGTATAGCACTACCGAGGCTGTAGAGCAAGCGAGGACGCCTTGTCAGCAACTGAGAAGCAAGTGTGACAATAAGCGGGTTGATGCGAGAGAGGAGCGGCGGCCAGGGGGCTGTACAATGCTCTACTGACTAACCAGGAGTGGTTTTATCTTTCTCCTCGCCGCTTATCACATCTTGGTTATCAAACCTACCTGCTGGGCAAACCCCTACTCAAACCCAACTATTTTCCATACTTAAAAAAAAATATCCCAGATAGATCTTAATAATTGCTAAACAAGTTAGTACTTTGAATACATTTGGGTCATTACCAGATTAATAAAATCGAAGCCACATTAACGTTGTGAAATACAAAATTGTATGATAAGGGCCGATATCCAAGATTTTCCCTTTCAAATCTTTACAAGTAATATTCTGATTTGCTTGTTTGATATCGTTCCAGATTCAGATAGTTACACAGTACTTTGAAGGCAGTTTAATCCAAATACAATACGAATTCCCTCGTGTGGTCATGGGAAATACCTATAGACCAAGTCATTAGTCTAGCAAGGAAATGCTTTACTTGATAAATTTAATCGGATTTCGAACACGCAATTTTCACAAAAATGGCAATACGAAACATCTTGAAGTGACAATGTGTGTAATTAATTTAGGAATAATTTCTTGTGTCCACACTGTTTTAAATGAATCTTCCATTCAAAGGCGTGAACACCAATCAGACGTTTGATGTATATGCGTTGACCACTGACTACGAACTGGTGCTCCACACTCGGAGCAACAAGGGAACCATACCAGACTTTAGATGACGTGGAACAGGGTCATAACAACCACCAATAACTATTAAACAAAACTACAAGAGTACCAATAGTTACCCAAAAACAACCAATATCCATTGCCTTACCAGAATAATATAACGACGAAAATCCAAAACCGAATGCGGATCCCCACTGGGAATGGCTAGCGACCAAGGAACCCATGAGCGCACACTAAACAGATGTCCCTCTCTCACACAAACACACCACACCACTGACAACACACAACCAGCCACCACACCTAGCTAGAACCTCCATTGCGGGGTGGGTTACAACTCATCCTGTCTACCTACGTCATTCAACTCGACTACCGGAGAAAACTACACTAGCTTTAAATAGCGCTCTCATTAACAGGATTTCCGTTTCGCCATGGTCGGTCTGACCATGGGAGAGTACCGTACATATCATTATTTTAACTGTTACATTCATACTGCTGACGTTCCTCTGTCTATCCCAAATCCTTATCCTTACATCCCTCCAAGTGCTATATAATAATAATGACAGCCCCCTCTCCTGATAATTACCGTACCTTACTGTTGCCGTTATTGTTGTTAAACTTTGTTATTATTGACATTATAGAACAAATGCTATGTTGCCTATTCTGTTTAATACACCTTTTTGTATACATTTGCAATAATTTACATTAATTATTAGTGATACAGCCCTATTAATTAGCAGTCCCCGTGGCGCAGTGGTAAAAACACTCGCCGGAGCTTTGCGAGCGCTTTGGCCTGGGTTCGTATTCTGGCCGGGGGATTGACTGGCGCCATCCTTAACTGTAGCCTCTGTTCACCAGCAGTGAATGGGGGATGTAAACAATTTGGCGGGTCGTAATCGGGGAAAATTAGTATTAAAAACCTGCCGAAAGCTACGTGTGCTAGTGGCTTTACAAGAATGTAAGAACTCTTGTATATATAATAAAATCTACAATATGTCATGTCAAATTATAAATACGAATAGGTACCTATCGTAGAATAGGTTACATGCCATAGATTAGGCTACCTCCCGTAGATTAGGCTACCTCCCGTAGATGTGCTACCTCCCGGAGATTAGGCTACTGTCGTAAATTAGGCTACCTGATGTAGATTAGGCTATCTGATGTAGATTAAACTACTGCCGTAGATTTGGCGACCTGCTGTAAAAAAAAAAAAAAAAAAAAAAGATATACCATTTTGCATCACTACCAGAAATAACGTCAAGTAAAATCCCATTTGCTGTAGAAAGTGGGACGTGGAGTTAAAAGTTCCGAGCAGGTGAACCCAAATGACCCAGCCCTTACCGGATACGGATATGACCAGATAAAAAAACCCTCCCTAGGGTATTAAGCTTAAGCTAAAATGAAATTGAAAATAAGTTTATTGAGAGCTTAAAATGACACTCGTGGACTATCCGAGAGATCTATTAGCAAACCAATCTTATACTGTTAGAGTGTCCACGTGGACCTTGCGAAAGTTCGAACTGCAGGTTCGAGTTATCATGGGGTCCAAACCAGTCCTTTCGAAGAGTACATCGCATTTTGACACATAAATCTCTCAGCCCGTCCTCCAAACAAAGACCCAGAAGTGATTCCATCCACCCGTCAAACCCCCTGTTTATGAATGAAAAACGGTTTACACACGACTCACAACTGTTGACGTTCGATCACTTCCGGAACAAGTGCTTCGCTGACGAATTTTGTTCGAACCACAACGCTGTAAATGCTTCACCCGCGTACTACAAATACAAATAATCGCCAACAGAACCTAAACACCTTACCTAACCAATGCTTATATATGCACAATATGCTAATATATTATAATAATAATTTATATTTGAGAAAATTCCAGTTTTGAATGAACAGAATGTAAAAATTTACGAATGCTTCTGTGGGGTCGACCGCTGGATGTAATGGACTTGAGTCGAGGACGGGTTGCAATCCCCCTACGGCAAAAAAATAAGTGCTGTACTAAGTCACATCGGATCGCAAAATTGATGCAATGTCCCGTTTTCTATTCGTTGCTCCTCGGTTAGGTTAGGTTCGGGTAAATTAGTACATTAGTTTAATGACGTTATGAACGCTGGAGGTGGGGTGAGAGGACGGGGGTGTATGGTAACCTGTCCTCGTAAACAAAGGACAAATGCTCATTAATCAAGCCCCCGCCCCCCCCGCCCAATGCATGAAAAATACACATGACTAGCCAGCCAATCCTCGCATACAAAGCTCGTTAATCCAGTCGCCAAACCCCCCTATTTATGAACGAAAAGCGGTTTACACCCGACTCACAACTGATGACGTCCGAACACTTCCGGAACAATTGCTTTGCTCACGTCCTCTGTTCGAACCATAATTCTATAAATGCTCAGCCCGTCCTCCAAACAAAGATCCAAAGTGATTCCATGCACCCGCCAAACCCCCTGTTTATGAATGAAAAGCGGTTTACACACGACTCACAACTGCTGACGTCGAACATATTCCGGAACAAGTGTTCACTGACGAATTTTGTTCGAACCACAAACGCTGTAAATGCTTCACCCACGTACTACAAATACAAATAATCGCCAACAGAACCTAAACACCTAACCTAACCTAACCTATGCCTATTTATACACAATATGCTAATATATTACAATATTAATTTATACTTGAGAAAATTCCCGTTTTGAATGAACAGCATGTTAAAATTTATGATATGCGTCTGTG
>WNGS01000690.1:11044976-11081137 GCA_020271785.1 Procambarus virginalis | reverse complement strand
GAAATGGTTGGGCACGTTTCCTATCACCTGATGCTCCTGTACACCTAGCAGTAAATAGGTACACAGGAGTTAAGACAACTGTTGTAGGGGTTCTATCTTGGGAAGGTCAGTAATTCCACCTTGAGGGACCTCGATATAAGCCTAACATATGTGTGTGGGGGGGGGGGCTGCCTGTCCGCCGACAAAATGAATTAATTATTAAAATAGCAGGAGCTGTCTCGCAATAGCCCAATAGGTCTTGCTTTCTAATGATGAATATGTCGTGAGGTTCCGTTAGGATGTGATCCATTGCCGGAGAGGAGCGTGTGAGTGATTACTGGCTGGTCGTATAGCCCGTTAGGTCATTACTCAGCCCGTGTTGGTAAGTGGCCCCATTGCTGCTTGTGTCGGTCAACGAGCATCATTCACCATTCAAGCTCTTTAGCCCGTTCTCTCCATTTGCCACACTACAAAATAAACTGTTTTGACAACCCAGAAACGTTGCAACCCGAGGAGCCCATCAAGCCTATTGAAACTGACGCACAGAAAACGCGTTTTGTGCTGAATAAATTCCATAAAATCCGCGATGTTGTTTATTATTGTTTAAGATTCGCTACCTGGAGCAAAAAAGTTACAAGAAGCACGGGCTATGGTGAGCCCGTAGTGAGAATCTGCGATGTATTAGATGATGGAGGGAAGTGGGTGGGGGGAGAATTGTCTGTTAATGCGTCACGCAGGTAGCAGATATCTGTCAGTGACACTATCATGTGTGAGGTGGCGTCCGGCAATGATCATCTCCCCACCCCCCACCACAGCGTTTTGTAACTGGAATACAAAAACTGGAATTTTGTAGCTTTTGTAGCGTACGCGTGGTCGCGCGGACAGTGCTTGGGAGTCGTAATCCAAAGAGCGGGAGGTTCGATTCTGGTGCCTCTGTTCACCTAGTAATAGATACCTGAGGTTTGCTGTTGCTGCTGGCTGCATCCTGAGGATGTTTGTATTTTAGAGAAATATGTAGAGATGATAAGAAGCAAACAGGTCGGGAGTCAGTACATTAGACGACCGACGGGTAGAAAGGCGGGGTCCAAGAGCTAACAGCTTCAGCCTGCAGACACTAATAGTAAATACACTTTCTCTCTCTCTCTCTCTCTCCCCTGTTCCTCAGTTTGATCGAGGGAACATAACTGGAAACAGATTTCAGAAATAACTTTCACTAAAAATCGTAAATAAGTGGACCGGACTGGATGACGACATCGTTGCCAATTCGATTATTATTATTATTAACATCTTTATTGACAAAATTAATTACAATTTTGCCTAATCTGAGGATTTTGATAGTCTGATTAAAGTGAGGATAATGCTAGTAGTCACTGTCACGCAGGACAGAGGGTCATACATAAGACAATAGGTCTAAACTGTAGGGTGAAGCACATATATATCATGGTTACAATCAATGTTTTAATAGATGGATATGTGAAAACAAGTTTCTACTGTGCACTGCCACACAAGGGCAGGGATGGGTTCATAGGTGATGCAGCTTAGGAGTAATATACATAAAAATTGTTCTTCATTCTTTAAAATGGACAAGCAAATTTTGGGTAAATTGTTAGGATGTCGTCCAGAACACCTGAGTCAATAAAATAGTTACACAGTTGGTGGTACAAGAGGCCAGGAGGTCTAAAGTCCTTTACGGTTTCACATTCATCAATGTAGTGTTCTAGTGAGTGCATTAAAGGTTTATCACAGAGTTTACAATCTGAGTATTCTGGTAGTGGCTCAGCCTCACTAACCTGCCAGATGTGTCTATAGCCAAGGCGAATTCGCGCAATGACTACATCACATTGCCTGGTTCGGCTACTATGCCGACCATACAAATACCTATTATTACAAAACTTGTCATAACTTTTAATACTGCAGCTTTCAGGTCTCTGGGCATTTCTTAGTTCTTCTAAATCTGAATTAATTTCTTTAATTTGTATGTTTCTAATAACTGCATTAGATAGTCCAAAGTCATAATCAATGTTTTCTTTCCTGCAAGCCTCATTGGCCAATCGATCTACGAAGTCATGTTTTCCAACTCCAACATGGGATGGGATCCACACAAATTTTATACAAGAGTTATTATCATTGGCAAAGATTACATTCCATTTAATATTACAAGCTACGTCCGATATACATTGCGATGGGTTATTTAAGGACTGCAGAGCACTTTTAGAGTCACAGAAAATAACTCCACCACCATTGAGCTTAAGGTATTCAGTGGCTAGATAAATGCCCACTAGCTCGGTCTGCGTCGTGCTAGCCCAGTTGTTCAGTCTCTGTGTAGTAGACATGATCATTTCATTCCCTTTATACACTGCACATGCACAACCTGTTCTACCAGTGCCTAACTGCACAGAGCCATCAGTAAAGGCATAGGATTCCGTCGGTTTGAGAATGTGAAGATGACTGTCAATAGCTTCTAATGTTATACATCTCAAAATGTCAGTGTTATACATTTGTTTAACACTGATGGGGGTATAATGCAGAGAGACCTCCACATCTTTCCAAGGGGGAATATAGTGAACAGTTTTATCAGGGTTAAGAGACACGTTCAGTTTCCGAAGATTATAGGCACAACAACTGAGCCACGCACTGTAGGGAGCTTTTTGCGGTGGATGGAGGGAACAGTCAGAATTGTTTAGAATGGATCTCAATTTAATTTGAATAGAGCTGGGGGGACCATTATTCTTCAAAGTTTTGGCGCAATTCGATAAAAACTTTTAAATATAAACACAATAAGACAAATGCGTGAAACCTCACTGCACTGAAATAAAGCTGCTGAAACCTTCCAGCACAACTAGGCAGTACACGCGCACAATTTACCAAAACAAATATCAGATGATAAGAATGGGATCAGGAGGGAGAAGATCCTAAGTACTGAACACGATGAGAGGAAAGTCTCCCAGTCACAAAACAATCAAACTAACAGAGTTAACACCAAGCCAAATACTACATCCCACTATTAACAAATTATAATCAAAGAACCAACGCAAAACTGCCAAAGTACCATTCAGGATTATGGGTATTCAGTTTTGTATATTGCCCGAATGAGACCAACTACTGCCACTTCTTACAAGAGAGTCATCCGAATAAACTACAACATGTAGCTAAAAAGATTGTGGGAGCTTAATCTCACAGCACTGGAGACAGGAAGAGACAGAGTGGACGTGTTCACGGCATATCAGATCCTTATAGGACCTGACGACAAAGCATGAGAAGACTTGGGTGGAAGGTCAGACTCGGGCAAGCACTTTAGTGTCAGACTTGTAAGTGAAATGAGTCAGCAGAGATAATCAAGCATTATATAAACAAAGTCGGGACTTGGGAGCTATAGCACTAAGTGACCAACGGCTGGAAAGGCTCAACTTTCTGCAAGTGCAACTGCGTTAGTGTAAACAGGCTCGCGTGAGTGTAAACAGGCTCGCGTGAGTGTAAACAGGTTCACGCGAGTGTAAACAGGCTCGCATTAGTGCTCACTCAAAACACGATCGTAAAAACTTAATTGACTCAAACGCCTGAATTACAGAGTGAACTAATTTCAAATGTCATGTTTTCTACAACCTTCATTATCGTCCCAGTAATGTCAAGGGCGTGTTCAAGGCTCAAAATATCGGCGTCGATACACTTTAATTCATCCACTCGGCGCCTAATTGCTGAGGTCGGCTATATTAATTCGTTTTGTCGTGGACAGGAGGCGAGTGTGTAATTATATTACATATGTATATATTATATAACTGAAAACTCACACCCCAGAAGTATGTTTGGCCCCGCCCAGGAATCGAACCCGGGATCCCCGATTGTGAGTCGTGAACGAAGACAACTCTGCTACGGCTCCTTAAAGACTTGGGTAGCAAATAAAACCCAACCCAACATTATTATGGTAAAATAATAATATTATTATTTCATATACTGTGCGTTGCTGAGAGTAAAAACCTCTCTGACATATTATATCTATGAAAATGATCAACATCCTGTAATTTAAACTTCGGTGGAAGAAATATGCAATATTTGCATTACAAAATGTATCAAGAACGTTGTAGTTCCCAAGGTTTAATTTCACAGCCAATGTAACTTTTAACTGAACGTTCAGGCATACAACTTCTTTATCATTCTGAAATGATAAAGAAGTTGCTGAAATTGCATAATCTATTATACAGTATCATCTGCTAATTTAGCAAATCTATATAGTTCCTGAAGTATAGGAGGCATATCCTCTTTTTAACTGGTGAGGAATATCGGCAAATCTTCATGTTAAATATATTGCCCCAAAACAACGTGAGCTATTGTATCGCTATATTCATGAGACCTTCCCTACTAATGATAGGTTGTTGATGTTGGGAATTAAGGACAATAGGTGTGACCAATGTACTGAAATTGAGAATAATATGCATACATTTCTTTAAGCAGAAAATTGTTCTTGTAAACTGGATTAGACACTCTAATGCTTGGTCCACATAACGCTTTAAGAGTGGATTTAATGAGGTTTTTATTGTTTCATATCGACATAAAATGCTAGAAAATTAAGAATACAATAATTATGCTCCTTTCTGATTACATTTTGTGTGTGTGTGTGGATAGGCAGACAGGAGGGTGACTCGGTAGACAAAATATTGAAGTACTTGCCAGGCTGGATCAGGTACAGTATAACGTGTGCGGTTCACGGCTCATGCTCTGTGATATGAAAAATTGGTCTATTGGTCATTATATAACATATAGTGTTATATAATGTAGTAATTACCCTTGTAAATTGATGTAAATACGATCTTTATATTGTATATTATTTCATAAAGAAAACAATCTAACCACAACTTCAAAGTAACTTTTGATGAGTATTCAAAACTCTGGAAACTGGCTCATCAATGGGGCAACTTCTTTAGCTAAACGAATAATGGGGTATAATAGGGAATAGAGACCTAAAGTGAGTTCCCAAACTCATTTTATGCCTCTTCACATTTCCCAATACTCTCTCGGGTATGGACCCCCATACCCATCCCAACAGGGACGGGTATGGGGGTCCATAGCCAACTCACATGGACTAATGATACAACTGTATTATTTAACACATATACGAGCGCATAATTAACATTTATACTCCACAATAGCTGCCAAACTCCTACATTGTAAACATAATGCAAGTCAGTAGTAGCCGGCCGACACAGATTCCATAGCCTTACGTGTTTACATTAAATCTTCGTATCTACGCGTTACAAATATTCAGCGTGGCGTATGAGCATATGAAGACCTGTTAACTGTACCTGAGCGTTAATGACTGCCAGGTTCCCACCCCCACAGGCCAGCTGACGGCCGTCCCGATGCCCGAGTGACTGTCTAGGTCACTCGGTCGACGGAGCGTTCAAATATTCACCTCCATGTTACACTTCATTATGAGAAAACACCCGAGAGTTACACTCGGTTCTGTGTCCGGGGGAATATTTTTGCCTTGTATTCTTGCGCGCCGGAGTAATTTGGTGCGTGTGAGGCTACTTTGTGAGCGACGGTGAAGGGGGAACTTTTGTGTGTGAAAAATATTTGGTTTCCTTTGGTCTTGGCTGTTGTATATACGAATACAAGGTCCTCAACACTGAATACAACAATATATACGATGCCTCTGTTTGTTAATCAACGTAAACCTCGCAGACCTTGTTTGCTAACCAACGTAAAAACTACGATACTGACGTTAATTACCGTACTTTAAGTCTGTCCATTTATCTCTTAGTACCGTCAGTACTAATTATCGCAAATTAAGTCGTTACTAACAATCGTATATTACAAACAATTATCACCCTTGTTTCAATGCTAATTGCATAACGCAGTCTCGAACCAAACTATCGCACAATACGTTATCGTTAATTATTATGCAATACTGTCGGTTTACTTTTATTGTATAGTACTTAAATGCTAATTATCGTACCTCGCAGTCATTTACACAGTAAGTCGCTGTTAATTGTTGTACACCATTACATATCTGATAAAGAAAGCCCATGCACCTGCTGATGATCTAACATTCTAACACACACAATACACGTCAACTTTCGTGCACTCGTGATAACGTACTTTATCATGCACTCAACTATTCCAGCTGACCACTGTACACACGCAAAAACACTACAATATGCACTCTTAAAACATGACACTCTTGACACCCACAAAACGTGCCTTACACCATTAAATCCCACTATCGTACACACATATAACTATTGGTCACCATTAAAAAGTGACTACGGAACGCTTATGAAACCAAGTACTCACGCCAAGACATTTGTCGTACATAACGAGGAAGAAAGTGTGGGCCGTCAGAAACCTTACTGTAGATTTCACTCCTACTCACGAGACGATAAGGGGAAGGGAAAGGGGGAGGGAAAAGCAATTAAAGACTGGAGAAAGTGAAGACTTACTCAAGTCCACAGCAAGGCAGACTCGGGCCATTTTCCAAGCTCTTTCTATAAGATTTAATTCATAAGGCGTGAGATTTATATAGTTAACCTTACACCCGCACCAATATACATTAAGCGGACTCTTTGCATTATTTTTTTACTTAACCCCCTAATATATAAATGAAAAAGTAAAAATTACATAAAACTATATATAGAAAAATTCTGGAAATATTAACTTGCGTTGTTGCGGTGAACTGTCTGCATTTTATGGCTGATGTTCACGTTGTTACCCTGATTGATATAAAGTTTATATGAACCATTTTGAGACTTATTCGCCAAAAAAGTTTTCAAACAATTTCCACACCTAATGCCCACAAAGATATCACCACCGCCAACAACCGGATACACGAAGATTGGAAAAACTACCACAGAAAGCCAGGGGACGATGTTACTTACTGTGTGTTGGGGGGAACGTATTGTGTGTTGGGGAGGGGAGGTATTGTGTGTTGGGGAGGGGAGGTATTGTGTGTTGGGGAGGGGAGGTATTGTGTGTTGGGGAGGGGAGGTGCAATCCGGACAAGTTTCTCATGGTGTCACTCCACCATGGGAACATCTCTCGTTCCTCCGTGTCAAAGACCAAGTAGTATTATTACGTTTTCGAATTAATCTGTGGAACGAAAAAAAAGCCCGCTCGTGTGTGCTCATCGAGCTTAACTAACATTGGTGTACTTACTTTCCAGGAGTCAAACTTCAGCTCCTAGGCCCTGTGTCTCAACTTTTAATCAACCAGAAGCTTCATGTGCCTGGTGAAAGATCAAGGTTACAGTGTCACATTAATAATAATTCGTTTTGACGGAGGACAGGAAGACTGTATATTATATATATATATATATATATATATATATATATATATATATATATATATATATATATATATATATATATATATATATATATACTTTAGGCATATATATATCAAGGCCCCGCAAGATGGAGCTAATGATATTTACCATGAGGGTGGTTGGAGTAGAGGACCTCCCTCACCTTCATACATCACGTCCGTTCAACGCTACAAGCCTAAATTTCAAGTGAATTAAATATTTCATATTAAAATTACATTTCAGACAGTACGACACATGTCAAATTTAATATAAACAAAAATATATAGAAGAGTAATAACATTTCATTTACTTTGATCATCGGAGACCCGCATTCAAAATCGGTTACCTCTGGCTAATGAGTTATGACCTCGTTTTGTTAAGTTGATCAACGGTTAGTAAGTTTATGGTTAGGCTAAAAATCTGCAGGTTAGACGCTTGTCAGATCTTGAAGCTCCCACTACGCATACAAATCACAATAGCGTGATGCATCATATGAACAAATCCACAAAGGCCGTGACGAGGATTCGAACCTACGTCACAGGGGATCCCAGACGCTGCCTTAATCGACTGAGCTACGACATGGTAAAAAGAATTGCAACCGGAAGTTCTACTGACCTTACTCGGATTCTAGGTTCTACCGAGTCTCGGACATAGGTTCGAACCCTTCGTCACGGCCCTTGTGGATTTGTTCATTTGAAGCTCCTAATTCCTCCTCGCAAGACACTGTCACTCCATAATATTTCCGTGCGCACAAAATTTATTTCAGTGTTTTAGAACTTTCATGTTGTTTAGGAGGGAGATATCGTAGGGAGCCGGTCGGCCGAGCGGATAGCACGCTGGACTGTGATCCTGTGGTCCCGGGTTCGATCCCGGGCGCCGGCGAGAAACAATGGGCAGAGTTTCTTTCACCCTATGCCCCCTGTTACCTAGCAGTAAATAGGTACCTGGGTGTTAGTCAGCTGTCACGGGCTGCTTCCTGGGGGTGGAGGCCTGGTCGAGGACCGGGCCGCGGGGACACTAAAGCCCCGAAATCATCTCAAGATGACCTCAAGATAGGAGAGAGACCTGGTAAATACTGGCTTGGGAATAAGGTAGTAGATTTAAGGAACAAAGGACCGAGTAACAATGACGTGAGATCGTTGGATTCCGTTAAGAGTAAGTTAGACTCATATATGAACGGGTAGATATCAACAGGAGCTGCCTAGTATGGGCCAATATACCTTCTAATAAATTCCATTTATTAAGTTCTTATGTTGCGCATTTTTTAAATAATCTATTTTAGCTTGTTTATTTGCCAACAAATGAATGATATTCTTTTTATTATAATACAGTAATTATTAAATTCAACAATAGAACCTAAATGATAAAATATATTTATGTGGAATAGTTTGCCTATGTAGGTACAATAATCCTTAATCTCCTCACTATAGTAACCATTAAGCATTGATTAAAAAAAAATCTGTACGTACAGACATGGAGAAGTATAATCTGTTTTTCGGTATACATATACGCTGATGAGGTTCTTACGGGCTATTCATGCCCGTGCCACCTCTTGGGTGGCTTAATCTCTCTCCATTAATCTAGTTCAGTACTAAAGTTAACGTACTGGGTTGGTCAGCAAGCTCTTGTAGCGACCTTAAAAATTAGAATCCTTCAGAGGTTGATAGGACTTCAGACCAAAACCAAGAGCCTACTGTAGGTATCCTATCATAATTTAGCGAAAATGATAAAACAAATTTTACAATTACAATTTTCCTAATCTCCAGCTGAGTAGTGTTCATCAGCATTCAGATAACTAACCAGACTCCGGATAACTAGAATCCGGATAAAGCGTCATTATCGCCAAGCAAATCCGGATAACGGTTCAAGAGTCTTTAAATAATCAAAAACCGCAGCTGTGTGGCAGTGTTCACATGGGGGTCGAAGAGGTTTAATCTGAACTTTACCCACCTTGAACATGCGGTGAACGGAAAGGGTCAAGGAAGGTAGGGTAGGGGGAGGGGATATAAGAGCCAAGGATAAAGACAGACCAACAGTGTGAGGTGAGGATAAGGGATAAGGAGGGAGCCGGTCGGCCGAACGGACAGCACGCGGGACTTGTGGTCCTGGGTTCGATCCCAGGCGCCGGCGAGAAACAATAGGCAGAGTTTCTTTCACCCTATGCCCCTGTTACCTAGCAGTAAATTAGGTACCTGGGTGTAAGTCAGCTGTTAGTCAGCTGAAGCAGCCTGGGGGCCTCCACCCCCCAGTCTGCTTCCTGGGGGTGGAGGCCTGGTCGAGGACCGGGCCGTGGGGACACTAAAAGCCCCGAAATCATCTCAAGATATAACCTCTAAAGATAAGTTACAGGAATTTATTAACATACCAGTCAATTGTGAAGATGAGCCAAGGAAAGATTAAGTAAGGTGACGCAAGGGGTGATGGTGATTTCAAATTTGAATATAAGCTACGACAACTGTGAAGATAACCCAGGGTCGAGACCCATGGGGTGAAGATGACCAAAAGTGGGTCAAGCCAGGTAAATGAGGGTTAAGAGCGGCAAGCAAGAGGTGAAAGTGAGGCGTGAGGGGAATATGAGGAGAGGGCTCGCGGATAAAGGAAAAGCTCGCGGTGAACGACTTTTACCTCTACGGGCTCACCATAGCCTGTGCTACTTGGACATTTTGTTCTTATAGCTAAATCTAAAGCAACAGATTTTTACCTCAAATATTAATGACCCACAGCTAATGAGTGAACACCTTAGAGAACACTATGTGTTCATCGTATTTTAAGTACATATGAATATAAGAAACTGCACAATTACTCCCCCCCCCCCCGCCTTATAGGCCTACATCCCCGATGTAAAGCATGATGCCGACATTGTTAAGCATATGTGCGAGTTATATTTCATATATATATGTATATACCTGTATACATATTGGGGCTATTAAAATATCGTTATGCAGTATTGTATAAAAAGCAGCGGAGTGGGCTAGTGTGAGTGATGGATGGGGGTGGGGGTAGGGGAGGGGGACCGTTACCAGCGTCTCCGCAGACGAGGTGAGCTAGTCTGCTGCTGTGTCCTGCTGGCCGTGGGACACCGCCACACCCACTCTTGTATCCGTATTGACCAATGTCCACTACTGGTCGCGCTACTGTTGCTGCTGCTTTCGCTCCTGCTGTTTCTGCTGCTTTCGCTCCTGCTGTTTCTGCTGCTTTCGCTCCTGCTGTTTCTGCTGCTTTCGCTCCTGCTGTTTCTGCTACTGTTTTTGCCGTTTCTCCTGCTTCTACTGCTGCTGGGGTGTCCATGAACCTAGTTACTCACCGACCACACCCATGGCACTATTTACAGTTCACGTCCTCCTCTGTTTTTGCTATGTATGTTGACACTTTACAGAAAGGGGGGTTACAAAGGCGCCCAGCATCCATCCCATTGGGTATTGTGGGCAGGTAATGGTTTATGTATGTGGACATATTTCCAGTTTCATTCTCACACAAATTCACAAAGGAAAAGGGTGACGACGTTAGCAGACAGGTCACGAAGGTTGGTTAGAGACAGGTTCTGGCCTACCTTTATGATGAAGGGGGTGGTCAGCTGGGTGGGGGAGAGAGAGAACAGAGAAAGAGAGAGAGAGAGACAGAGAAAGAGAGAGACAGAGAGAGAGAGAGAAAGAGAGAGCAAAGACAGACAGGGGGGGAGGTTATATGGCTTGCCATGAGTTACGGGGAGGAAAACCATTGATATTACTAACAGGAGAGAAAAGTCATTAGTACCCACCGGTGCATAATAAAATAAAAAGAGGAGAAAACTAGACACAATGACTAAAACAATTAAGGTAAGGCAAAACTACGTGACATTTGAGAAAGAGAACAATACAAAGTGAGGAGGAATGATCTAAAGAGGAGATTGGGGCCACCGGAGCAAACTCGACACATTACCTCAGTAGTTTCTAATGACGAACGCTTTGTGTATTTACATCATTCACACATGGCTAATCAAGGGCAACATAATTAACGGCACAGATCCTGCTGGATTCCAAAATTGGGCGTAAGACTGATGTCACATGCTTTGTTAAAGTAACTAACTAGTGGGGGCAGCCAGAGGCTTGGGGGCCCGCGCAGGAATACCCCTAGCAAAAAAAAAAAAAATGCCCTAAACGCTATAGCTTAGTGGCTTTGCAAAAATGTAAAAACACCAATGTTATGTACTCTCAAAAACCCACTGTACCTTCTTGTATAGATAAATAATTAAATATATAAATTAGAATTTTAAAAAGGCGCCGAGCCGGGAAATACTGTGTCAAAATACAGTCGTTGATCAATGATTTGATACAATACAGTCCTGGATTAAAATATTTGTTACCATAATGCAATACTGAATCAAATATTTGGTAATACTACACGAGGCTACTAGACGATATATTTATACAATAGTGAATCAAAACACTGGTCCAATTATAGCACTGAATGAAAGGATTCGTCATAATACAGCTATAGATAATGGGATTTTTTCACAACAATGGGATTAATATATTGTTCAAACTGTTGTGATAGATCACGCAATAGGTCATAATGCTGCTATGAATTTAACGATTTGTCCTAAAGCTTGACGAAATCGATTAGATCAGATATAATATCAAAAGTCTGGACATAATATAGATATAGTAATGGATCACCAAAATATCAAAATATAATTCTAGATCCAAGAACACAAAGGAAATTCCGGAAACACTACTGGCCTGTACGAGGCAGTAATCCATAATACAGTACTGTATAGTATACAAAATTACATACCCTAATTAAATAGGTTACACAGATTATATACAGGAATTCAAATTAAACCGAACCTGGAGTAATGTGTGCCAGAGTTTACCCGAACAGAACAATTAAATTACCCCCAATTCCTGGCACATTTCACACCAGTGGTCCACACTGCCTCCTGGCCTGCCAGATGGTGGCCCGAACCCCCACAGAATAATTACACACATAATTAACGCGTACACTTTAATCCCACGGAAAACAGGGTGAAACTGTACCCGAAAGGCGAAGGCCACTACTAGATTGTTTGCTGTAATAAAAGGAATACGACTGCAGAATAAATTTAAATATTTAACAGGAATTTGAATAGGGAGAGTTGTCTAACAAAACAAGCTGTATAATGAAGTGTGCATTATAAATAACTTATGTGATTTAACAATGATCAATCAACAAAATAAAACTATCACATAAATACATTTTTATCTTTTAACTATAAGGAAATAGACTGATGCAAAACACATGAAATGTTGTAAATTGGAGGTTGGGGGGGGGGGGGGTTGGAGGAGTTGCAAGGTGGGAGGGAGGCAGCATAATCAGCCATATGGTTCAAGCCACCACTGACCTTCCCCCCACCTCCCCAACACACACACAACCCACTCCTTGAATTGTCTATACAGTATACCTAGGCCATAAAAGTATTTATGTGCACGTCTGATACCATACTACTTGTGTAAAGGAGGAAATGTATATGTTTATCTCTCAGAATGTTTGGTAATATGTTTTCTTGTTTGTGATGAAACAATATGTGTGTATTAACACGATGTACTGAACGGGGTGAGAATAGCTTGAGCTACCTCATCCCTTTGTGTGTATTTTACCTCAATAAACTTATTTCAATTTCACCCACTCCTTCCTTCCTTGCATCTACCCACCCCCACAACAACCTATTTTTCCTGCACATGAACCTGTATATTCACCTTCGAAAAACGTTACGCCTCGGCTGGACGACCTCTTCAAAAGGTTTTCCCAAATGTTTGCTCTTAACAATACAACCATTTTCTTTCTCCGCAACTTTCTTATAGTTTACCTTGAAACGACAACTGGAGCGAAACGTAATTATATACAATAATTAAATACAAATGGAAATTATCCTTAAAATAATCCTACATTTGCATTTATGTTTTGTTGTGACTATAATCTGAAATAGAGCAGTTGCTATTGTGGCTGGTGTTGTGCCAATCGCACATTAATAATAAAAAAGTAAAAAGTAAATAAGACAGCTGCTTAGCTAAACGAACTAGAGGGTTCAGTTCCTGAACTGATTATGTGCCTCTGTAATCCTTTACACCACCGCCCACGGGATGGGTATGGGGTTGCATAATAAAGAAAGAAATTGAATTGTGACCTCTATTGTGTGAGAACTGCGGGTAAAGACCAAAGAATGAAAAACTTTAAACATTTAATACAACAAAAATGACTTCAATAACACAAAATAATAGTACTTAATAAAAAACAAAGCCATTAAACCTTGGCTTTACACAAAATTATGAAGAGAAATATAAATAGAGGCGAGTTTTTACGTTGCTCAAAAGGGGGTGCAATAACTTTATACAAAAGCTGTACACATCTACCGTCTCCGGGGGAAGCGAGAGTATATGTTACTGCTGAGAGCACGAAGTGTATTCTGATGACTGGAGTGACTGACTGCACTCTACGTGACGGGAGACGTCTCCCCGATGACTGGATACCGGTGAGCCTCTTATATATGGGCCAATGATGTCAGAGATGGCGCGAATCTTGTAGGTAACCATCAGCCGGCAGTCAAACATGCAGTTAGCGCCTGGTCGACCGGCGTCATGGGCTCCTGCCCAGACAGCAGGTGTCTAGGTGTTTCGGATACTTTGTGGTGGAGGGGGGGGGGTGTATGTCAAGACCTTGAGGTGTCTGAGCACATATTGTGTATGTTGGAACATGCAGATACGTTGGTGAATAGGCAGTATAGGGAACAGGCAGGATCTACTGCCTAAGCAGAAGATTACCGTAACAATGTGCTATCTTACCTGTTACCTAGTAATTTTCTCTATAAACAACCCTGAATACAAGTTCATAACACAAGAAAAGGCATTTGCAAATGCCTAAAAGCTCTATTTATATTAAGAACATAAGAACAAAGGTAACTGTAGAAGGCCTATTGGCCCATACGAGGCAGCTCCCATTTATAACCACCCAATCCCACTCATATACATGTCCAACCCGCGCTTGAAACAATCGAGGGACCCCACCTCCACCACGTTATGCGGTAATTGGTTCCACAAATCAAGAACCCTGTTACCGAACCAGTATTTACCCAAGCCTTTCCTAAATCTAAACTTATCCAATTTATACCCATTGTTTCGTGTTCCGTCTTGTATTGATACTTTTAATATCCTATTAATATCCCCTTTCTTATGTCCATTCATCCATTTGTAAACCTCTATAATGTCACCCCCAACTCTTCGCCTTTCCAGTGAAAGGAATTTAAGTTTTGTTAATTTCTCTTCATGCGACAGGTTTCTAATTTGGGGAATTAACTTTATCATCCTACGCTGGACACGTTCAAGTGAATATATATCCATTCAATAGTACGGCGACCAAAACCGAACTGCATAATCTAAACAACTTTGTGTGACCTACACTTGAAACAATCCACCAACCCACGACTATTATATTGCCTGGCACCATGTTTCATACACCAACACTCCTAATTTCCAAGCCAATATTAACCTGGTCATTTCCGAATCTAAACTTATCCAATTTGTATGCACTGTTCCGCGTTCTATTTAGTGTTGGTTAGCATCCTATACAGGGATATACAATATACACCGAGAGGTGTACTCCCCTCGGTGTATATACACTGAGTTTACTTTAGACCTGGTCGGTGTTCAGGACTGAAGTACACTTGATGGTTGGTCATTAACCCACTTGTGGCGGCCTTAATATCTCTCCAGAGGTTGATCAGCCCAGTAAGCCCAACACCAAACCAAACTTATTAATATCTCCCATGTTATACCATATCGCCGATTTATATTCTTCAATCAGAACCCCCCCCCCACTCTTCCCATCTCTTGCTTTTGACCTTAGCAGACTATGTAAATAAAGCTTATTTACATGGTCTGTTAATATAACCTTTACCGAGGTTAACCTGCGCATTGTCATCCTTCTCAGCGTACTTTTGGAGAGCGTATGTTGTGTCCAAAACTGAACTGCACAATGTAAATAGGACTTAATTAATAAAGGCAAGATGAGGCTAAATCACTGCGGGCTCACTATAGCCCGTGCTACTTGGAGCTTTTTGTTCCAGGTAGCGAATCTTTAACAATAAAGATGAGGCTAAAAAAACATTAAATATATTATAAATGCATGCAGGCCGGGGGGACACCGGAGTCATCACCCACGACAGTGGAAGGGGAGACTCAAGTTACCCCGATGTGGAACAGGGGCCGAGGACTCCAAAAAAACACCCACGATATGGGGGGGCCTCCGGGAACACCCCCCCCCCCTCCCCCCAGGAGTCCTAACATTATGCTTGATTTGAAAGGTGGCGGGTCACGAGTTTTTTTTTTTTTGGGGGGGGGGGAAGGATTTTATTGCCAGCTTTTCAATACATCACGGTAACGAGTACAAAATGGCTTCCGTATTGTGTCGAGGTTTGACCCAAAGCTAATAGTGTGTGCTTTGCACCCTATGCAAGCGCTATCATATGCCAATATACAAATACATGCCCATGATTTGATGATTTCGGCAATCAGCTTGTACGCGAGTCTTGATTCCTTTATCATTGCGATAGAATGGAGGATCAGGAAGTAGAATGTATAATTACTTTTATGCATCACACACAATATATTCTGAAATACATAACTACGCCATAATGATTTTAAGACGTTATGGATCTATGCACAGGCAATAACTGAAGGGGCGAAGCCTTAACCCAATTATGTGCAGGAGTCACACACACATGGATGTGGGTCAGGCGGTGAAGTCAACACATAACTTCCGGCCACCTACACACCCATACGTTAAATTGCACTCGTTGCATGCGAGTAAACAATAGAATAATAATACTCTCACACATACATATTGCAGATATAGTAGCCTATTCTTTATTTGTTTGAAGCGTTTAAACTAAGATAAAAGTAATATTGGCTATGTTTAGGGTGGAAATAAGGTTTTGGGAGGAAACTATGAATAAATTTAACGAGTACCTGCCTTATAGCTCATTTTATTTTTTCTTAACACTTTAAGAATCGTTTTTATGTTGCTTAGACTCACGTCAGTAAGACACGAGTTTCCACCATTGCATCTCTTTTCATCCCAGCTTATGTTAAACATTTCGGTGTCCCACTTTATCAATACATAGGAAATAAGCTTGCGTCATACCTCTGAACTTACTCCCGTTTCGGACCATTTTTTAAGTGGGGTTTGGTGCTGGGCTTAAAGGCCTACCAACCATCGGAGGATGAATTAAGTCGTAATATCTTACCGACCAACAAGTGTACTTTAGGTCTGAACTATGTATAAAGTAAACTCGCTGAATATACATCGAAAAGCGGGCTACACTTCCATGTTTACATATTCCTCTATGTGTATGCAATGGAGACTAGTGGTACATAGTGCAGAGGCGGTGTAGCATGGGAAGTGTACGTAGCCTTGACAGCCTCCTTACTCAGTTTCCGAAGCCTACACAATAGCGTCTTGCATAGGCTTCCACCCATGTTATCCCAGCTCGGTCCCAACATTTGACACTCCAGATTAAAATGAAGCTGTTTTTGCCTAACATGAAACATTCGAATGCATATAACGCAACTAACCTATCGTGAAAGATGTTCGGAAAACGTCCATATTACGGAGCCTCGTTGTTTACTAAACCCCCCCCCCCCCCTTGATTTTGACGGTTTGGTCGATTCCTTTAAAAGTGTGATGAATTAGCCGAGAGGACAATTAAATGATACGTGTATTGTTCTAACTATGCTTCCAGAGACTAAGTTTCAGCTCTCGGGTCCCACCGCATGTCTACATTTGAACCCGTGTATATGGGTTCTGCCTCCATTACTTCACTCCCTAGTTCATTGCATATAATAAATACTCGAACTATAAAGAACTTATTTCTAGCATTCACGTAGCTCCTTTAACCAAAGCGTGCCCATAGCCACATGACTTTTGAGTCAACAACACAGGCAACGATTGTAACCCACAGGAACCTGTAGCACCACGTCATGATTTTGAGAGATGCTAAACTCATCGCCAATGAAGAAAAAACAGAAGACTGCATAGACTATTAAGCCAACAAACTACACCACTGAACACAATCGATGCAGTTTTAGAATTGCTACACTCTCTTAATGAATGTACTCACATAGTTGTGCTTGTGGGGGTTTAGCTCTGGCTATTTGGTAATATATATAGGTATGTATGCAAAAGAGAGAGAGACAGACAGAGAGAGAGAGAGACAGAGAGAGAGAGAGAGAGAGAGAGAGAGAGACAGAGAGAGAGAGAGAGAGAGACAGAGACAGAGAGAGAGAGAGACAGAGAGAGAGAGAGACAGAGAGAGAGAGAGAGAGAGGGGGGGGAGGAGGAGAGAAGAAAGAACGTCGAGAAAGCTGGACAGGTGTTCCACAGGTGGGAGGGTGTGTGAAATGGTGGTTTGTGGTGAGCTGAGGGCTGTGTTAAGCTCAGGAATGCGATAAGCACTGGTGGGCTGGCGAGGATAGGTCCAATCCTGTAACCACAGGCTGGCGAGGATAGGTCCAATCCTGTATCCACAGGCTGGCGAGGATAGGTCCAATCCTGTAACCACAGGCTGGCGAGGATAGATCCAATCCTGTAACCACAGGCTGGCGAGGATAGATCCAATCCTGTAACCACAGGCTGGCGAGGATAGATCCAATCCTGTAACCACAAGTTATTTATCACACACTCGCTTGATCGTCACTTCCCACGCGGCTCTCAAGCCCCCCCCCCCATCCCCCACAAACCCACCCCAAGACAGCAATTAAGGTTAGGCTATATTTATCTTATAATACACCATACAGATCGGGAGACACCTGGTCTTCCTATGTCCACCCAGCCATGTCTTGTGTATGCCAAGGGAACACCACAAACATGCAGCAAAGGTTGACAAAAGGAAATTGGTTACGGCAAATCTTGATAACCGTGTCCTGGCATGTTTGATTTCCTTGTTTTAGAAATAATAATAATAATAATAATAATAATAATAATAATAATAATAATAATAATAAATAATAATACCATAATTAACAATAGTAATACAAATACTGTAGTATGTATGTTTTGATCAAGGGAGCTACTCATTATATTAGGTATCAACTAAAACAGCATACATAAGAAAATATTTCCCCTCATTATATATAATGTGTGGGGTTATAATAATGTGGGGGGGGGAGGGGGGGGAGGTTTGAGTGGTCCCCAAGCTATAAATCTCTATAAATGTTACAACCTTTCGAGGTTTCGAACCTGGGCGGTCAGGAGTCACCCACTAGCTATCCAGTACAAATACCACGCCACCTAGGCACTCGAAGGAGAAATAAAAGTATACAGGTGGGGAAGAGTGGGTGGGGTTCAGGGTGGGTGGGTGGGTTCTATGGTACAGGTGGTGCAAGCATGGGCATATATGGCATGGACATGTTAAATAGGGTCCCGGTGGTACAGTCGGTTCGTTCTCGACGCACAATCGAGATTTCCGGGTTCGAGTCCAGGGCGGGACAGAAATAAATGGTTGCGCACATTTCCTTTCACCTAATGCCTCTGTTCACCTAGCAGTGAGTAGGTACTCAGGAGAGTTAGTGAGCTTGTTGTGGGGGTTGCATCCTGGTGCGGGGTCAGTAATTCTACCTGGGATGGGGGGGGGTTATCTTGAGGTTATCTTGAGATGATTTCGGGGCTTTTAGTGTCCCCGCGGCCCGGTCCTCGACTAGGCCTGCACCCCCAGGAAGCAGCCCGTGACAGCTGGCTAACACCCAGGTACCTATTTTACTGCTAGGTAACAGGTGCATAGGGTGAAAGAAACTCTGCCCATTGTTTCTCGCCGGCGCCCGGGATCGAACCCGGGACCACAGGATCACAAGTCCAGCGTGCTGTCCGCTGGGCCGACCGGCTCCCCAATAAAAAATAAAATAGTTATAGTCGGCCGATAAAAAAGTCAAACGTGTGTCAATACACTTTGGCTTCGTGTCCAAAGTGTATTGACACATTGAATTATATGTTGGGTGATATATGTAAATGATAGTTGGGGGGGGGACCATGTAGTGTACGTGGGTATGAGTGTATAGCATATAAATGTGTGTGGGGGGGGGTATAAGTAATATTTTTTTATTTTATTTCTTAGGCGATAAAACAATGAATCCTACAAAGTCAAAATACCATACACCTTAGAATAAATAAAATACAATAGTATAAACTAAGATACTATATGGTCAAATATGTGTTGTCGATTTTAAGTTTGTGCAATGAGGCTCTCAATATATCGTATATATTACAGAAATAATAAAACATTTAAATAGTTGGCATTAGGCTTCATTTCATAACTTTTTTTTTTAATTTTAGCTATACAGTACTTTCTTTTACTCAAATTTAAGTAATACAAGAGATACAGAATACACAACCCGTACAGGTTAAGCTAAGTGTCTACAGATCTGATCACTGAAGAAACAAAGAAAAGGAAAATATATATCCTTACCAAGAATTCATAATTAGGGCAGATTCATTTACATGAAATAAAACCAGTTGTATGCAATCAATTGAACTGAATAATTCAACTGAATCTACGTGAAATTAATGGCACATGTGAAAGCCAGGTATACATAACATGTATTAGTGCTTGCTGGTTTCACCAACTTCATGTGTGGGATGTATGGGAAAATACACACACATTACAGCTAACTTAATTTTCTTTTACCAGAGTTATATTAAATCCATTAATTATGCACTCCATTTAATTATATTAAATTATATATATAATAACTAATAATTATATTAAATGGAGTGTAAGTTAATGCCAATTTTCAACGAATTGCCTTACAAGGTATGTTTAAACTTCTCAGGGGAGGGTTAGAAATGCTGGTTCCAAGCATGTGTCTGTGGGCGTGTCAGTAGACAGGACGGTGTCTGGTGTGAGATGGTGTCGGTATTGTGACCATGTATAAACCAGCTCATTGTAAAACAAAAAATTAATTACGAGGGAAAAAAAGGTGTTAGGACAGTCTATAATCGCCAGTCGGTGGGATGCTGCTCAAGGTCTCTGGGCTTAGTAACTGATAGCCCAGCCCGTCCTCTTAAGGTTTCCCAACATCAAGAAAACGGTCAGTTTAGTGTCCTTATCCTAACCTACCAGAGGACCCAAAACAGAAAACGGGACAGTACGTCACTTTCGCCAGCCGCTTTTATTTTCAAACACGACAGTTTTCGGCCTTAGGTTACGCATATTAGCGAAAAGCGACGTCTTTTTTGCAAGAGGACAGGTTGCAGCGATAGCCGTGGCTCCATCCAGTCTAACAACTTTTTAAACTATTATAAAAACCAATGTGAAAATATAAGTAATACGTCAGTAAAATTATAATAATAAATGTTCCTTTTGCATGAAATAGATAATTTTTGATCGATTTATCAAAAATACGTGGAATTATTTTCGCAACCAAACAGCTATTACAACAATATAGACATTGTGTAAATATTAAATAACAAAAACTGGTATATAATATTTTTCAAGCATACCAACACTAATACAGATAATTGTAGAAGAAAGTTCCAGTTTTAAGTAACAAACAGATGTGTCAAATATAGAATATATAATAACTAATAATTTTAATAAAAATATAACAATAGCGACACATTCCCTTCTCCAAAACATTCTCCTTGGCTCGCTGTAAACATGACAAATCCTACACACACTTCACTTTTACTGACATTCACAATCGGGTTTACTGCAACAAGCTGCCGTCACCACCATCACCCACCTTCACCGACAACTGCGACCAGTTCCTGCCTGCCTGCCTTGCTTGCCTACCTGCCTTGTTTGCCTTGCCTGCCTGCCTTGCTTGTCTGGCCTGCCCTGCCTGCTTTGTCTGCCTGGCCTGCCACGCTTGCCTGTGTTTCCTTAACTCTACCCCTCACGTATCGGTCACCCCTGCCTTTCCCAACTTGCTTAACTCTTCCCTGCAAGTATCAAAGCCACACCCTGCCTTCTCCACACCATTTAATTTTTTTTAAATTTTGCCCCGAGGAGCGAGTTTATTGGGCAGCGCCACTCATCTTGTGAGTGGACACACCGCCATAGCAGCATGTCCAACACTCCCCAATAGGAAGAAAACCCGCTGGGTTGTTCATCCTGTCACTTGTACCCAGACACAGCTGGGACTTGCTTAACTGTCTCCAGTGAACAGCTCCTCAAACAAGAAGATTAACATCTATCAACTTGTGACCACTCCTGAGTAATCATCAATCACGCACCCACCTACAGTAGTCTTCTCAAGTACGCTAAGCTCACTACCTCCTTAGAGGGGGTTTCAAATAATACTCTTGTGCATTACAGGCCTCTTCGAGTAGCTTTATAAATGATAAATTGTTTAGCAAATAATACGGTATATTTAAACTTATTTTAACCCCACGACGATGAAGAAAAGGAAACGCGGAGAATGTTGTTTCTTTGGTCACTATCTTCAGCCATGTTATTGTGACTCATCGTTTGCAGTTAGGGGAGACATGATCACCACGTACACAATTCTCAGTTGAATTGACAGTGTAGATATCCCTGACAAACTATTGAACAAGGGTGGTATATGAACAAGGGGACACAGCTGGACACTTAGTACCCAAATAGACCAGAGAAATTAGAAAGGATTTTTTCAGTGTCAGAGTTAGTTAACAGATGGAATGCATTATGCAGTGATGTGGTGGAGGCTGACTCCATACACAGTTTCAAGTGTAGATATGATAGAGCCCAGTAGGCTCAGGAACCTGTACACCAGTTAATTGACAGTTGAGAGGCGGGACCAAAGAGCCAAAGCTCAACCCCCGCAAGCACACCAGAAGAGTACAAGCATGGCCCATACATAAGTATATTTGTCACATGTTTAAATGAACAAATAGTATAAGGGGAAATTCAACTTTAATTCTATATTCTTTGCCAATGGATTTTCCCATCCAGCCTGCAGCTTTTTATTGGACAACAGATGGACGGCAGCCGTTGTAGTTATTTGTATTACTCCGAGAGCTTAATCAACCCAACACACCGGGTGGGATTGATGACAACAATTAGTAGACCATATTGAAAAAAAATAATGTGTTTCCATGCACACTATATAACATATTGAACCGTTTATCCTTATAGGCCTATATAGTTCTCGGGAACCAATTTTTATCTCGGATTTCATATATTGTCTTGGGAATAAGCGTGACTTAAAAAAAAACTTATTATAGCGTTGTTATTATAGCGTCCACTATATATGCACATTAATGTTGTTTTCTGCATTAGACAACATTTAACCTCCTCTTAAGAAACCTGAAGTCAAGCTCAATAACTGACCTATTTAATATCTCCTTCCTGTAATATCACAAACTACTAACGCTCCTCCAGGATGCAACCCACAACAGTTGATTAACTCCCGGGGAACCTATTTACTCCCACGTGACCAGAAGCATCAGGTGAAAGAAAACGTGCCCAATCGTTTCTGCCCACCCCGTGTATTATTAAAAACACAAACACTTTTTCAGATATAATCTCGTACTTACCTTCCAATGTCTCAGGCGGCCATTGTTAATCCTCGAATATATATATATTGAGTATAACTTCCTCTGTCGTTAAATATATCGTTATATACCTGGAGCTCGAGTTATCTTGAAGGGGTCCAGTGAGGAGCGCCAGACCGCACGAGCGCCACACCCGCCTCTCACCGCGTCCACCTGTACACTGAGGCAGCAGAGGCGAGTTACTCTTCCAGCTCCCTTTCCCACCCTCGAAGCAGACCGGGCATGTATTTTTTTCCAGAGGGGGGAAGGGGACATTGTGGCATGTTCCTGTCCTCACTCAAAGTGCCTTTTCCCTCCACCACCTCTACACAGGTTCTTATCTATCAGTGACTACGGGGAAACGAGGTCTAGCTCTTCATTCCCCACCTTTCACCTTCATTCAGAGGTTCTTGTGGCCAAGTGGTCAGCGCCCGCGATTCCCAAACCAACCAAACCTCTTATAGGGAGTTTTCAATTGTTTTCCTGGGTGGGGGGGATGGGGCATGATCCACTCCTCTTGTAAAAGCGAAACAGAAAACTACCTTTGCCTGGAGTGCAAAAGTAGTTTTCTCCAGGCAATGGTAGTTTTCTGTTTCGCTTTAGTGGGGAGGGTTGGGGTAGGCTTGTCACCTCTCCCTTGAGTGACAATGAAGCCCAGCACAAGGTTCTTATATCCAATTGAGGCACACAGCACCGATCGTGTGCCAGGTAAGTCCACTACGGGCTCACCATAGCCCAAGCTACTTGCAACTTGTTCCGAGTAGCTGAATCTATAACAACAACTTCTTATATCTATAAGGTGGAGGAGGGGGGGGGGCAATTATTATTATAATTGAAAAATGTCGAATGTATCTCCTCTCCCCCCCCCCCTCTCTTTCGTCTGATAATGGCCTACCATCGTTGGGAGCAAGAAAAGAGTAAAGGGCGCGGTCACCCATCCATGTGGTGGCCAGAACCAATATGCTTGACCTATGTGACGCTCACATAATTTATAATATCTTACATTATAATAATACTGTACTTTATTTGCAAGAAAGTACAATGGGTTAGCGAGATTATATAAGATTGGTATTTTCACATTCATGCAAAGCCACTAACATGCATAACGTTTGAGACATTATGAGATGTATACATGTAATGTTTTGCCCTAAGCCTATTTTTAAATTTAAAATTAGTCATACAATGCAAAAAAATGCTTATATTTTTTTGGACTGGATGGTAGAGCGACGGTCTTGCTTCATGCAGATCGGCGTTCAATCCCCGTCTGTCCAAGTGACAGAGTCATTCCTTCCCTCCGTCCCATCCCAAATCCTTATCCTGATCCCTTCAAAGTCTCCGTGGTGTAGTGGTAAGACACTCGCCTGGCGTTCCGCGAGCGCTATGTCATGGGTTCGTATCCTGGCCGGGGAGGATTTACTGGGCGCAATTCCTTAACTGTAGCCTCTGTTTAACGCAACAGTAAAATGTGTACTTGGATGAAAAAACGATTCTTCGCGGCGGGGATCGTATTCCAGGGACTTGCCCGAAACGCTACGCGTACTAGTGGCTGTACAAGAATGTAACAACTCTTGTATATATCTCAAAAAAAAAAAAAAAAAAAAAAAAAAAAAAAAAAAAAAGTGCTATATAGTCGTAAAGGCGTGTTGCTTTCCCCCTGATAATGCCATCCCCATCCCCAGACACAATGATTCCGAAAATGCAGTATCGCTTGCAATTAGGCTCATATTTGTAGAGTTAATGGTACCGCGTTATATTTGGCATATTTGCCCTTTATAGTAACTATTTGGTGTATGTACCAATATGTTATGATAGACCACCAGGAAATTGACCTTTATATTACTGAATTTAGACAAACCAGAAACTTTTTAAACGACAACCAAAACTCTCCCCAACAATGTTGACCAGACCAACAATCCTAGGCAAACATGAACCAAGACAGAAGCTTGAAAAAAGAGGCGTAGGAAAATGAAGGAGGCGAGAGAACAGGCTCTTCCTGAAGTGCAGTAGCCTATCACAATCCCAAGTTGGAATGTTGCAGGGACTGCCCAAGTTGGGATGTTGCAGGGACCACCCAAGTAGGGATGTTACAGGGACTGCTCAAGTTGGGATGTTGCAGGGGCTACCCAAGTTGGGATGTTGCAGGGGCTGCCCTAGTTGGGATGTTGCAGGGGCTGCCCTAGTTGGGATGTTGCAGGGGCTGCCCAAGTTGGGATGTTGCAAGGACTGCTTAAGTTGGGATGTTGCAGGGACTACCCAATTTGGGATGTTGCAGGGACTGCTTAAGTTGGGATGTTGTAGGGGCTGCCCAAGTTGGGATGTTGTAGGGGGCTGCCCAAGTTAGGATGTTGCTGGGACTGCCCCAAGTTGGATGTTGCAGGGACTGCCCCAAGTTGGGATGTTGCAGGGACTGCCCAAGTTGGAATGTTACAGGGATTGCCCATGTTGGGATATTGCAGGGACTGCCCACGTTGGGATGTTGCAGGGACTGTGTAAGTTAGGGTGTTGCAGGGACATATTTGTCCCTGCACAAGTCAAGCCTGGCCTCGGGCCGGGCTTGGGGAGTAGAAGAACTCCCAGAACCCCATCAACCAGGTATCAACCAGGTGACTGCACGAGGGACCAAAGGAAGTAATAATATAATGATCCAGTAGACAGGACTCTGGTTTCAACATACAATACAAACTATAGGTAAAGGGACAAACGAAGGGCACTAGAGCAGAGGCATAATTCAATATGATGCACAGCGTCGAGACGACGAAGGGTCTAGAGAGAAGCAGAGGAATAGATAAGGACAGCCATAATAGAGTTTAGACAACACAAAAGAGGAGTGCAAATAGAAGGCTGTACACTTCCTAGGGAAGTAGAGAAGACTAGTAAAATAAGGGCCTTAGAACATTCAACTTGGAGGGAAGACATTTGGCAACCGAAACAAATGGATATCAAAGACAACTCCAAGAGTTTAGGATTATTCTTATACAAAAGTATTTCTATAGAGCAACAATGTGGGACGAGGAACGACATGTCTCAGAGATAAAAGTGAATAGTAAAAGTCTTAGTTGGGGAGAACTTTAATCCATGATTGGTCGTCCAGATCGATACATTATCAACTGCAATTTGGCGCTGGCATTTTAGAAAAGAGAAGTCATCATTGCAAGAGTGGACCGAGATCATCAACATGAAGAGTCAAGGAAATGCCAGGGAGGAAGATCATTTAGAGCAACCAGGAAAAAAGATGTACTTTGAACACTGCTTTAGGGAACATCTTCATATTATTTTAAAGTCAGAAAGCCATACCCAACGTTACTTTAAATGGAATGAATCTTTAACCTAAATAGAGGAGGGTTGGGGGGGGGGTTCATCATTCCGAATCAAGAGCAATAATTAGGGGTACAAAGAAATAACTGTAGTGACCATGATGAGCATCAAGCATCAGCTCTTGGAAACCTACATAAAGCAGTGAAAGCCGACATCAAAAGCAGTAGTTCATTAAAATGGCCATAAAAAAGCATGCAAATTCCATTCACAGGAAGACAATACTATATATATGTATCGATGGCTTCCATATTTGGTGGGAACTGTTAGGTCATTGGAGGCAACACCATTGTGACTTGGGACACTACAAAAATATATTTTACCTGCTAAAGATAAGATACAACCAATGACTAATTTCCATCACCATGGTACGAGACATGTTAAAAAAAAAAAAAAGACTTGCAAAGACATTACAAACAAACATTCTGGAGTAGTCAACATAATTAATTTCATATTTCAGAGTACTGTATACAAATATCACAAAGTATTGCGTGTTTTATTTTAAACTCCTACAAATATAATTAACCTCCATGCACTGGGGGGGGAAGGGGGGGAGAGAGAGAGAGAAAGAGAGAGGGAAAGAGAGAGAGAGAAAAGAGAGAGAAAGAAAAAGAAAAAAGAAAAGAGAAAGAAAAAAGAAAAAGAGAAAGAGAAAAAGAGAAAGAGAAGAGAGAGAGAAGAGAGGAGAGAAGTAATAGGTAGTTTGAGACCACAGGACAAAGTTTGGTCTCTCCTTCCCTTAGACCAGAAAAAGAACTTCACATGTGTTGCACTTACCCTTGACTTACCCTTCCAGTGTCACTGAAGTATCCAAGCTAACTTTGCCATGTCAAAGTACAGGTACTGGACATTAGAGGAGGCTGTAGTCAAAGAAACTGCATTACAATGAAAACAACAGTTTAAGAGCTACCTTAGTGTGTACCTCTAATTCAAGTAGTGACAAAATTAACAACTTCTCTAAACTGCATCCATTGCATCATCTCATTAATTCTTCAGCCATCTTGTGGAATAGAACACCATTGTTTCTCCCAAACAATTCGGTAACCATTTGGAGAGCTAGATCCTTAATCTCTCTCATTCATATTGTGCACTGTTCAGTGGTCAACATAGTCAAAGTGATTTACCTTTTATTTTTAATGCTATAAAATTACAATAAATTTTGAATGTGCAGTTTAGATATTATCAATGTTAATAAAACATGTGCTTGTCACTAGAAGGAAAGCTAAACAAAAACCAATTGCTACATTAAATAATGAAAATAACAGCAAGGTAGAGGATAAGAACCAACATAATACAGGAAATATATATTTATTTATTTATTGATATATACAGATTTGGTGACAAGATTCTAAAATACAATTTTATATCTCGTAACATACTCTTGGCCTTCCCCTAGTGGGTCTAAGTGAAAAGACTAGGCTACAGCAACCAGGGTTCTTAATTCTTGAAACTTTCAAAATCCTAAATGTTTTTGAGTTTTAAAATACTAAAAATCCTGACAGCACCTAGACTTAAGACTGTGAGGCTAATTTTCACCGATAGCCAGGCAAATAAAGTCTCCATTTAGGTTACCTAGTCAATTCTGACAGAGGATTTGAGGTGAAAGACATTTGGAGCCTCTTTTGAGAGGTACACGAATCTGATACAAGTTTTCTATTGGAATGTTAAGATTTTTAAATATCATTCAATGGCACATACAATAAAAAAAATTGGCTACTAATAATATAGGTTTAACTCTGAGGTACTGACTGTGTCTCCAGTCAGTATCTTTGGCACTAGCTTTTTTTTTTCCTATTGCACAGAGAGTTTACGTGCACAGTTGTTGCAAATTGTCATGTTCATATATTGTCACAGTCTTTGAGAAACATGGATGTACAATTGGTAAATTATTATATTATCAACAATGTTAAAACAATGAACAATGTAGCTGTTTTACAGTGGGATGTTTACATTTTAACAGTGATGTGTCAAAACTACACTAAGGAAGTGTGCAGTAGTTATGGCTAGTAAGTACAGTGTATGGGATGAAGCTTGTCAAAATCCACTACATAAATATGACCTAGATAATGAAAAAAAAAACAAGAAAAAAAAGCTTCTTACCATCATATATAATTCCAACATTTGTACAGTACACATTTGCGACATGATCTGTCTGCAAGACCATCTCACTGACACTACCTCAATATATTTAGTCCAGTTGCCAGTACTGTTGAAATGTGAGTTCGTGCAGTGCTAATGCAGAGTATCTTGCAGATGACCATGCCATCTAATTCTGAGCAAAATGAAGTTCATGCAAGAGGTAACATACAAATGAGTGAGAAACTCAATTCATTTAACGATCCATCAGCTACAACACTCTCAAATCACCACTTCATCTGCTTGCCAGTTTGTGAATTGGTTAATAAAAGCCTCAGCTGCTTAAAAGTAGATCCCAAGAGACTGAAATGATACTGTTCACCCTCTATATAGGTGTCATGCAAAGCTGCTGTATATCTCTGCCTAAATGTTACCGATATTACGGCCCTATGATATGAGGAGGTCCAGATGTCCCATCGACTGGTCTGAGAGAGTCGCTTGACAACTGGAAGCAACGAGTCCCGCCACACTGGATGACACCTGTGCCAGAGCTGCTCATGAGGAGACTGTGGATAAATATCTGGAAAATATAAAATCATGATTATCCAAAAGCATCTTGACAAGACAATACAAATTATACACGATAAAATAATGCCCATTCCTTTTCTAATACAGTAATTCTAATTATCAGGGACATGAAGCCTGTCCTTAGGCTAATAGAGGTCCCCCCTTCCCGCCCTAGGACTATGGTTCCTAACCTTCGTCATCTCTATCCCCCAACAGCAAAACGGCTAATAAAATTGACAGCCACCTTAAAATATGACTTTTCTGTTCTCTTTCCTTTTTATCTCAAAGCATTCTAAAGGACCCTCACTGCCATTCAAACCACTCTTGACTATACAGTAATTTAAGAGACTGCCCAATTTTCTCTCATACACTAGATATAATAATTCACCAACATGCAACACAATGCTAAACTGTTCATGAATGATTTAGGATATCTACCAAGCTTTCATTATTATTGAATGAAGTAAAATTAGAAACGTATAATTTTTATATTAAAAATGCATACGATTGTGTATACTGTATATGAAGTACTGTAAAAAATAATACAAAAGCAAAACCACTAACAACTGGTAGTTACTAGATTCAGGGCAAAAGGCTTGAGCTTTAAATTTTCTAGTAGTAAGTTCATAAGCAAGTTGCCCAGTTATTCCTTTATAAATGCCAGAAGAAACAGGCTCATTCAGCCATAAAGTACAGTATGTGAACTTATTTTGTAATGTGCACATAAATATTTATCCACATGTAATGTGCACAACTTAAAATTTAAAGTAACGACTTGTAGCAACTATTGGTCGAATGTACAATAGTTCATTAATGTTTTATACTATTGAATACAGTACTCCAAATGGCATGCCAGAAAACTGGAATGGCAACTATATAAAGCCTAGTCTGTCCTAGGCCTAAACAACCAATCCTAATTTCTATGATGGCACTATGAGGAGGTACAAAGTCACCATACCCCTCGCCACAACTACAAGCAGAGCACGTACAACATATTAGTGATGGGATAACACGGGTAAATCTCATCTTTTGCCAATGCTGGAAATGCAACTAAATGACTATCAACTGACAAGATTTGAGAGACATTTAACAATACATTCCCATTCTTACCCAACTACATAAATGGGAATATAGAACAAGGCACTGATGAAACTCCCTTCACCTTAGGGAAGGCTTCAAAGAACCATGACATGAGGAATAACTATGATAAACACACAAGAAAGTACTTTTTTAAATGTGTGCCAAAGAACTTACTTTCTGATAAACTATCATAATGAAGTTGCCATTTGCTTGCCCAATCACGTGTAAGTATTTAATTTATTTAGAAAAATACAAATTATCATGAATGCAAGGCATGTGTGAATTAACTGGAGGTTTCTCCTCTTGTCCTACAGGATGGGGTTGGAATCAATGCCACAGGATAAACTTAGGGTTGATTGATTAAGATTAAGCCACCCAAAAGGTGGCACGGGCATGAAAAGCCGTCAGTGGTGGCCCTTTTGAGCCATTGCCAGTATCAATAGATGATACTGGAGATCTGTGGAGGTGCAACTGCACCCTGCGTGATGGGAGATGTCTCCCATGAAATGTGTTAAAACTTAGGGTTGTCATCTTATCATATAAGGTACAAGAGGGGGGGGGGGGTTCTTCCAAGATAAGGTGAATGTCTTATCCAAACAAGTATAAATCAGGTTTCAATCCTTACATTAACCTGCAAATTCTCCCTTTACAAATGGAGCCGAAGTGAATTTTAAAGCACGCAAACATCCAAAGACATTACTGCTTCTGATAATGACAATGTCTACTTGTTATTCTGTTACTTTAACTTACATAATTAGTATACAGCACTTTTATGTAAACTTCCCAATTATAAATAAAGTTTTGGAGCGAGTGACTAACATTGTCCTCCATCAGCTATATACTGCATTGGTCACATGCCCATGTGTGAATATGCTGTCATATTGCCACCTACTTCGCATACCCAATCAAATTTTCTTGGATTCTCGCTCACCATATACATGTCTTTACTGTTGCACCTTCATGAACATTACCAACTTGTGTTTATTGCCATTAACAGAATTTTAAACGTGTTTGAAGTCGTGAACATTTAAAGTGTAATAGGCAATAACCACCAAATGAGATATAGCATGAACATTAAAAGATACAATGGAGCTTCTTTACTCTTGCCACAGAACCCCAATACCAACCAGTCGATAATACACACACACATTGCATTTACACTGCATATACTGTATATACACTGCATTTACACTGCATATATACTGTATATACACTGCATTTACACTGCATATATACTGTATATACACTGCATTTACACTGCATATATACTGTATATACACTGCATACATGCAATGTATATACATTGCATTTACAGGCACAGTCATATGTTTTCCCAACAAAACCACTTTAAAATAACTATACATGTATGATTAAACAAAATTTTAGTTCCCACAAAAGATCCTTGTAACTTTGAGGCCATTTATATGCCAGAAAATTTTATATTGGGAGCAATGTAACAAACACTTCAAGTTAAAATACCTTTGAGCTGTGTTAAGTATTATTTATGAAGGTTGCTGAAGAACACCAAGCGAGATTTTCCCTCTTGTTTTGCGAAGTAAATCGATGACAGATTCAGAGTCCCAACCAACAACATCAACATTGTTAACCTGAAAACAAAAGTTTATCAAATCATTTATTCATTTACACACAATACATTACATAAATTGTTACCAAAATGTTTACATTATTACAAATCTACTTCCTCAATAACTCTCCTCAAGCATTTCTCTAACATTTCATTACTCATAAATAAGAATAGTTATACAACTTTTCAATATGTAACTTTGAACTTTCTGTAAAGTAAAAGCCATGGCTCGAGTAACTCACCTTCACTACTACATCTCCTATTCTTAGTCGACCATCTTTGGCAGCAACACTATCGGCATAGATTGCAGTGATAATCGTGTCGTCCCCCTGAGGTTGTAAGGAAAAGCCCAGGCGGCTGTTCCATCCTCTGTTGAGCTCGAGTGTCACTATCTGTAACATTAACAATGTTCATGCACAATGAGTCGCAAGAACATTAATTATCAGAGTGAACATCAAGGCAATATGATGATCAAACCCACATCCCTGGATTTTCGAGGCACACTCGCTACCACAGCGAGCTCAGAAGTATCTCCGAGATGCTTTCAAGCTAATGGTTAAGCCAGTAATAAGAAAGCCTTGAGGAGTCTAGGGGATGTGGGTTCGATCATATAGCCTCAATATTTTCTCAATGTAACGTTTCTCCAGAGCTATTTGGGTGTACCGATATACATTATAACAATCAAATACAGAAGTATTTTAACACATTCCTTGGTGAATACACAATTGCCATTTAAATTAGTAAAGAACAGTAACAATGGGGTTAACACCAATCACCATGCATTTCAGATTTTTGTCAAACTACTGTGTGCATAATGTTCACTATTTTCCAACTCTTAAATTACTACAAACAACTACTAATAGCCAAGTTTACAAAGAAAAAATATACAATTGTCGAGTTAAACAAAAGCATCAACTACCTTTGGTTTTTGTGACTTTGGCGATTCCCTTGTACTAATATCTTCCTTCACAGACTCTTCTGTTGATGTGCTGTCATCTTCATCAGGTGTAAAAACAATGCCCTTCCACTTTAATAAGCCATTATTGGGAGGAGGCTCTTCACTGTCGTGGCCACTTATATTATGGTCTGATGTCGTATTGGTAAGTGTCAGGTCTTCATGTTGATGGAGAGCCCCTAGGTTGACACTGTGGTATCCTTGATGGAGGAGCGAGAATGCTGGGGTATCACTGTGAGCAGAAGTCAACTGGGGTGCAGAGTCTAGGGAGTCAGCCGAGGGGTACTGAGCACCTAGGGGAGATGGAAATGACTGATCCACTTCATGAGGTGGTGTGAATTGTGTTTTGCGGGAACAACTGCGTCCATTACTTAAATCTAGAAAACTTGGTCTCTTGGGTCTGGACGACTCAGAGTTGGAAGGTGTGAATGAACAAGAGGATGCAGCAGAGGAGTTTCTTGAGCGAATAGTGGTGGAGGTGGAGTCATCCGTTTGACTATCACCAAATGGAGATGTTTCATGATCTGTTTCTCTAATGCTGTTGAGGGAAAGCTTACTTTCCAATGTTGGACTTTCTGGCAGAGATTCTTCTGTCTTCCTTACTAATGAATCCCATCCTGTCAGAAAAATATTAAGATAATTTGTTAGTCTTAGGAATGTATAGCATGATATTTGATGAAACAACTGGTTTTGGTAGTCATTTAACACTGTCTCAGGAATGTTAATGATTATATGCCATCTACAATAAATTGAATTTAAAGAAATCAATATTAAAAATTCTATAAATAATTGGCTACAAACTATGCCAAGGCTGAACCAATCTTCAGTGTAACTAATTTGGTGACTATACTTGTTTGGAAAAAAATTTGACTCACTATCAACAACAACACTCTTGATATCTGGGCTGGGCGTCTTCTGTAGGCGACGTCTTCTAGGAGTTCCAGGAGAACTTGACGCACCAGTTAAATTTAAAGAACTACCAGGAGATTGTTTTCTCATTGCCAGGTCTGTCAGCATATCTCTTGCTTCTTTACGAAGAGCTTTTGGCTTTAAAACAACGTCTGGTTCTGTAGGTGAAGCTGGAGACACGGGAGTCTGCATAGCATCTCTATACAACCTAAGAGTAACAGTTTCTGGGCATGTACGCAAGAAAGCTATTGCTTCTTCATGACTCAAGCTACACATGTTGGTGTTGTTAACTGAAATTATTTTATCCCCTGGCCGTAGTCTCCCATCAGAAATGGCAGGCTCTTTTACAAGAGAGCGTATTGTGTGTCCCAGGATGCTGTTATCTTGTTTGCGCAGAGTGAAGCCCAGTGATCCGGCTACTTTTGTTAGTTCCACCTCAAACTCCTGAAAGCACACAATTAAAGGATTAAATTATTGGAAGAATATTAAGGCACAAATGTATTGGTTCACCATGTTTTTTCCCATAATCAGGCACACTAAGTACACTAGCTTTAGAGACCTCACAGGCCAACTACTGAACTTTCCTAGGTTGCATCCCACCGAGGAATTAAGTGAAGGGAAATGGCCCAAATGCTTCCGCTTTACCATGTGATTCTAGCTCGGGACCTTCCAGCTATAACCCATCTGAACTCACCATTGTGTCATGTTTACAATAATTACAAATACAATACTGTTGTACTTTAAATACTACTTTAACTATACAGTTCTGTTTAATGGTCAATATGAAATTCCTTTGATAATAAGTTGACTTTAACACCAAATCCAAACACTATTCTTTAACCTAATTCTTTTACTTTGGCCACAACTAAATTTAACCACAATCTTTTAAGGTTCTTGTTTTTGTGTTGGTCTTCCATGAGCAGATTTATTAGTTACAAAAATTTTGAAAAAATATGTGTGGCCATCTGCCTATGAATGAAGTTAGCAAATATCAAAAGAAGGCACCAAGCTACCTATGATTACAGCAAGAGGTCACACCTGTTATGAACAATGATACAACAATGATGTAATTCACCTATGAGAAATTACCAAAACAAACAGGATCAAACTCATCCCTGCATGCAGCTTTTTTCTTACCCCAAAAGATGAGAATGATGGCGACGGTGAGAGGTAGTTTTGACTAGCATTCGGAACGACGAGGCTGGTGGAAACAACCCCCAAGCCAGAGCCTGCATCGCAGACGTCTTCTCCTTCCCCCATGCCCCACGTGGAGGCCGACACACCTCGAGTGTCACTTCCGCTCTGCAATACGAAGCATCTCCAAAGCTTCCTGCAAGACAAGTGGAAGGCACTCTTAGAGGAAAGTAGAACAAAAATACACGATGGCCTGAAAACCTCACGACCCAAGAAATTTGCCGAATATAAGACAAAAGTTCTTGCCTAGCTCTTCAATAGCCATTATCCTATACAGAATTGTTTTAGATACTAAATATGATTATTATACATACAGTACTGTATACAATACTTCATATTATTTTTACTACAAATTAGGGTATGTGTATGAACAGCATAAATGTTTTAATATTTATTTTGATTTTTTTATATTAGAGTTTTTGAGTAGATTAAGGAACATTCTTATTTCTACACAATTAATTTTTGAGCAAAATTACATTATTTGTACTGTACTACTTTTTCCAACAAATTACCTTTCATATTAAAACTTTAATAACTGCCACAAAACAATGTTATTTATAATGCATAGAATATCAAATGTAATTATTAAACATGCACAAATATTTTTTTCAAACTTACATGACTTGACAATCCAGTGAGTGGTTGGGTATTTGCGTGAAGGAGGATGTCCCCCACCTCTAGCTGCCCACAAAGCCATGCTGGTGTCTGAGGGTATAGTTTCTTGATCCGGATGAGACCAGCAAAGGGAACATCACACTCTATACCCCCAGTTACTGCCAGCCCCAACCCTCTAAGATTCTTTATCACAGTAACTTCAAAAATTGTGCCTGGAAAAGAACAAAACTTGCCATGAACTTGAGTGCCATTTAATACTGCAATCTAGATAGATAAAAGTTACCTTTGGCATGAAAAATAAGTTTGCAACACTGCTGCACCCACAGTGCTACAATTACAGTACTGTATCACAATATGATGGACTTCTAATTAAATCAGTAAAGATGAAAAAAATAGCGCTCATCTGTTTTATTTGATAGTAGTACCCACTCAATATTACAGTCAGACATATAATTTAGGAGGAAAAACAAAAATAGTCTGAGATACCATAGTAATACATTCTATCAATATAAATGATAATGAAGTGAACATTGAATATTCTAAATGTTTCACCTTTAGTTTAACCATTAGAACAGTCTGCATCTCTCCCAATTCTAACTTTACTTGTTAAAAGAAAATGGTAATGTAAACTTTAAGGCAGTTAAAGTTCTAATTCTGCAGTGGCATTTAAGCCACGCTCTAAATTCTGACACTACATACTGGTACCTGTCACTACATCTACAACTATAACCCAGCATTTCTCAACCTGGGCACCCAGAAACCCCAACTTAGGGGTTCTACGAGAGCGAGATAAATAGGTAATTCCTCTTTACTCTTCCGTCGGTTCCTGTTTACAAGCAAGGCATACTAGTATAGGCCATTGTGCTGCAGGGCTGATTAATTTTGACTAACAGCAGGTGATTGTGCTACATGAAACATCTATAGTCCAATTCTGTTCTTGTCACATCGAACTTTACCTTTCTATATTTTTCCTCTCTTTACCTTACCTTCATTTATGAATGGGAAGAGCTTCATCAGCTCGTGTGTGGTCAGGATTTGCCCAGATGGCAGCTTGAGGGAACGGTGATCTTGTTTTT
>WNGS01000690.1:11011426-11029254 GCA_020271785.1 Procambarus virginalis | reverse complement strand
TCCTTATATATGCTATATGCTAGACTGGCCAGTGTAAGAACTGCCTTTAGAAACTTGGGTAAGGAATTTCAGGACTCAGTATACCACTTATGTCAGACCAATCTGGAGTATGCAGCTCCAGCTTGGAGTCCATACCTAGTTAAAACACAAGACGAAGTTAGAGAAGATTCAGAGGTATGTCTCCAGACTGGTCCGGAACTGAGAGGAATGAGTTACGAGGAAAGGCTAAGGGAGCTGAACCTCACAACCCTGGAGAACAGAAGAGTAAGGGAGACATGATAACCACCTACAAAATTCTCAGAGGAATTGACAGGTGGACAAAGAAAAACTCTTTAGCGCGGGTTGGACACGAACAAGGGGACACAGGTGGAAACTTAGTACCCAGATGAGCACAGAGACGTTAGGAAGAATTTTTTCAGTGTCAGAGTAGTTAATAAATGGAATGCATTAAGTAGTGGTGTGGTGGAGGCTGACTCCATACACAGTTTCAAGTGTAGATATGATAGAGCCCAATAGGCTCAGGAATCTGTACACCAGTTGATTGACAATTGAGAGGCGGGACCAAAGAGCCAAAGCTTAACCCCCGCAAGCACAAATAGGTGAGTACCTTACCTATTCATCTCACCTTTCTAATGTATCGTTAGAAGTAACAACCAAATGTCAAATTCTTATCTCCATTAAAATGCGAACTTAATACACAATTGAACGTGATATCCATCAGAAAATAGTGACGTTGTGTGTATGGGATTGAACTTGCGTTTCCCGCTCTTATAATTACTGTTTTCACTCTGAGGTACTGGCAATTCTTCCTGTGATCACTGAGAGGGGTGTGACTGTTAGGGCTTGCGAGCGGCCAGCAGCAATTGCTTCTCGGATCAGACTGTCACCAAGAAATCTTTCACCAAGGGATCCTCTCGGTCGTAGGTTCGAACCCTGGGCACGGCCCTTGTGGATTGTTCAAATCTTAGCCTCGTCTCAAGCTGTTGGAGTGTGCCAACTCGGTGGCGGGAAGAGGTAAAACATAGGTAAACCCATCCTCCCTCCCCCCCCTCCTCCACATCTACCTAAGCCCCTATGTTCTGTATCTACTTTTGACTTCCTGGATAGGTTGTATTCTCCAGCTGGGTAGATAGGTTGTACTCTCCAAATGGGTAGATAGGTCGTACTCTCCAAAAGGTAAGATAGGTCGTACTCTCCAAAAGGTAAGATAGGTCGTACTCTCCAACTGGGTAGATAGGTCGTATTCTCCAGCTGGGTAGATAGGTCGTACTCTTCAGCTTGGTAGATAGGTCGTACTCTCCAGCTGGGTAGATAGGTCGTACTCTCCAGCTTGGTAGATAGGTCGTACTCTCCAGCTGGGTAGATAGGTCATACTCTCCAGCTGGGTAGATAGGTCGTACTCTCCAGCTGGGTAGATAGGTCGTACTCTCCAGCTGGGTAGATAGGTCATACTCTCCAGCTGGGTAGATAGGTCATACTCTCCAGCTGGGTAGATAGGTCATACTCTCCAGCTGGGTAGATAGGTCGTATTCTCCAGCTGAGTAGATAGGTCGTACTCTCCAGCTGGGTGGATAGGTCGTATTCTCCAGCTGGATAGATAGGTCGTACTCTCCAGTTGGGTAGATAGGTCGTACTCTCCATCTGAGTAGATAGGTTGGATAGGTGATCCAGCTGATAGTAGATACGACCATTCTACTGGGGTTTACTAGAACTGTGTACTTAATCTACCATTGGTGTCCTCTGGAGTACTTTGGTATACAGTAGATGTACTTTAGTATACCTCAGTCTGTGGTTAGTGAATGTTCCTGTACTCCGAATGTACTTGATATGGTATACATGTACTTGTATCTATTCTGGATATGCTTGTATCTACTCAAAATATACTCTTATATCGCATAGATATCTGATATCTACCCTGTATAATTTGGTCTACCCTGCATAATGTAGTCTACCCTGTATACTCTGGTATACCACGTATAATCTAGTCTACCCTGTATAATCTAGTCTACCCTGTATACTCTGGTCTACCCTGTATACTCTGGTCTACCCTGTATACTCTGGTCTACCCTGTATAATTTGACCAACCAAATGTACAAGTAAACTTGCCCTGGGTTTAGTTATAGTACTTAGAGTTTACATTAGCCTGCCTTTCGCGTACCTGCTTCCCTGTGCTCTACTGTGGCCTCTTCTAGATATGAGTTTACTGCACTTCAGTTTACCTTGGTGTACATTGATTTGTGGTAATACACATAATATATCGAAGGTGGATTTGTATATCTCTATGGTATAATACACAGTAATCTACGAGACAATCATTCGAGCAGGACTGGTTATATGGGGAACTAGGGATGGTTTTACCTGTTCCGTGCCTCTAGAGTCCTTGTGGGGTTCCCGGCGTAGCCCAGGTTGAGTTACAGGAATAGTAGTCTGTAGCATATCGTGGTCGGTGGGTTAAGATGTGCGTCTGGGTGTATCTATGACGCTGGTTCGATCCTCTGACCCGTGTATACACATCAATACCCCACACCGTAGGTAGATAGGTAGATAGGTAGACAGGTGGGTAGGTAGGCAGGTAGATACACACACACACACACACACACACACATGTGGGTACAGGAGCAGACGACTGCTAACTCCTGTCAGCAGGCTGAGAGCTTTCCCTTTCCCATAGCTCAAGGTAAGCCTTACCCTACTGGTCCGCCCCCCTGGAACTCCACCCGCCAGTCGGTTTACAACCAGGTCCCCAATTACTGCTGGATGAACAGATACGAACAGTTAAGGACTGGTGATTCTTAAACAAAAAAAAGTGATGAAACACCGAAAACTTTGAACGTTTCCTCAGACCTTCAATTCTAACCAAATTGCTTTCGGAATTTTGCATTGCAAGTCAAGCATTCGTAAAATTTATGCCACAAGTTTACTGCAACGGAAGAAAGCTCAGGGAAGTAAGACTGAGCTTAAAATTGATACCCAACACCACAAAGAGACTTAGGTGGAAGATTTAGTATATTTTGAAGAGCATTAATGAGAGAGGTTGGAAATATATTTAGAAATGATTGTTTGGACATGTGATTGGGGGAACAGTGTATTCAAGAGAGGTTGAGGTGGGGGGGGGGAGGGATCACTGCCAGGTATTGTAGTAGGTTTGTATTTAACAGCTGGAATACAGTATTGTGTTGAGCATGGGGTCCAGGACACCTGTTGCAGGAATAGGTGTGTGTGTGTAGGGGGCTGAGTGGTCCCCTCTTGTCTAGGGGGAGAGAGGCTTCCTCACGCTCCCCTGCCTGTAATCCTGCCACGAACTTTTAATATTTTTACCCGGGTAAAGTCAGGTGATATTTTAACATTTTAGAATGGAAGGGATCTGACCCCAACACCGCAGTGACCCCACAGAGTGACCCCACAGTGACCTGGCGGCGGCAGTAACCACTTGCCCCTTGAGCTGTGTGCCACCCCCTCGGGAAAACCCAGTGAGGAGTGCCAAGATCCCCCCACCCAGTTCCCCTGGGGTCCCCTGGGGTCCCCTGGGGTCCCCTGGGGTCCCCTGGGTCCCCTGCCTCGTCTCCTGGCAACCACGATAACCTGGAGCTTACCTGGAGTGGGTTCCAAGAGTTCTTCTACTCCCCATGCCCGGCCAATAGCCAGATCTGTCTTGTGGTAACTTGATCTCGAAGACAGTTGGGCCAGAAGAGGCAGGTTCGAATCCTCGTCACGGCCCTTGTGGATTTGTTCAGGCAGTGGAACATCTAACAACTGACGGATTTAAGAATATTGCAGACGAGGGGTCATAATAACGTGGCTGAAATATGTTGACCAGACCACACACTAGAAAGTGAAGGGACGACGACGTTTCGGACCGTCTTGGACCATTCTCAAGTCGATTGTCTCGACTTGAGAATCGTCCAGTACGGACCGAAACGTCGTCGTCCCTTCACTTTCTAGTGTGTGGTCTGGTCAACATTTAAGAATATTGTTTAGGTTATGCCTGAAGTCGGAATAACTTACACTAAAGTTACTGTTTTTTAAGTATCCGACATACGTGGATCCTGAATGTCTTCATCTCAATAAAGGTGTTGTGTGGGCCAAGAGGAACATTGTACATGGTGAAAAACACATCCAGATTGTTGTCTTGTTAAAGGGTGAGGCGCCAGAAAGGCTTTTTATGCAAGCACTTGGAGACAGGAAAGTCGTGAGTTGCCCAGCTCCTGTGCCAGGTAAGTTACGGGCTCACCATAGCCCGTGCTACATGGAACTTGTTTCGAGTAGCTGAATCTATAACAACAACAACAGACAGGAAAGTGGCAAAATATATTTGAGGAGCCTACATTATGCATGAAGTGTTCTCGCTGGGGACATATGGCTTGGAGATGTCCATTGACCCCAGATGTCTATAATGTGGAAAGAAGCATGACTCGCGACAGTGTGGAGTCAGGATTGTCAAAGTAGGCAAAGTTTTGCCATTTTGCTGCAATTGTCGAGGCATCCACAATGCCTGCCTCTCTATGCCCCATGAAGCCCCGAGTGCGAGATTCAAAGCTTGTAACCATAAGCAGGGTAAACGAGGCTGGTACATCTGCATTTGTGCAGCTACCCTAGACTATATGAAGGGGAGTACAGTGTGTGAAAAGCTAAATTAGCGTGTAACAAGTTTGAAGTTGACTTAGATCTAGGTATCCCCATCTCTGCTGTCAAAACTGTATTGATCCAAACATTCAGATCTGATAGGAAAGAACTTACTGACTCCCAACGACCTGAAAGTACTAGTATAAAAAGCTATGATTTGTTCAGATCTGAAACCTACATCTATGGGCAGCACAAAACGTCCACTAGACTGTGCGACACAGTGGTTGCAAGGATCAGGTTGGGTTACCGTTACCTGTGGCAGGTGGCTGCAGGTGACGGATCTCCCAATCCTGAGCACTCCAGTTGCAAACTCTGTGAGCAGGAAACTACGGCACGATCTCCCGCACTACATCACTGAATGCCTAGTTATTAGACCTTTCAGACCAGTTGGCATGAGGTAACTGGAGCTTTGCAATTACTTTATTCACTCTCGTATCTTGAAGATATCCTCACAGTGTACCCAAAATTTGCCAGTGCAGGTACTAAACATATGGCCCTGTATGACTAACCATCTCGCAGGATGGTTAGTCATACAGGGCCATATGTTTAGTAGCCTGCATGGCAAATTTGGGTGCAATATGAGGATATCTTCAAGAACACGAGAGTGAATAAAGTAATTGCAAAGCTCCAGGTACCTCATGCCAACTGGTCTGAAAGGTCTAATAACTAGGCATTCAGTGATGTAGTGCGGGAGATCGTGTCCGTAGTTCCTGCTCACAGAGTTTGCAACTGGAGTACTCAGGATTGGGAGATCCGTCACCTGCAGCCACCTGCCACAGGTAACGGTAACCCAACCTGATCCTTGCAACCACTGTGTCGCACAGTCTGGTGGACGTTTTGTGCTGCCCATCGATATTGGTTTCAGATCTGAACAAATCATAGCTTTTTATACTAGTGCTTTCAGGTCGTTTGGAGTCAGTAATTTCTTTCTTATCAGACCTGAGTGTTTGGACCAATACAGTTTTGACATTAGAGATGGTGATACCTAGATCTAATTCAACTTCATCTTTGTTACGCGCTAATCTGGCTGCAATGCTTTTGTTTTGTGTTGTGCCGGACTGTCTATGTGTTGGGGGGGGAGGTTAGTTTTACTTGTTTCGGCTATTCTTGTGACATACGAACTTGTTCTATGAACAAATCCACAAGGGCCGTGATGAGGGTTCGAACCTACGTCCGAGAGGATCCCAGACGCGCCTTAATTGACTGAGCTACGACATGGTAAAAAGAATAGTAACCGGAAGCTCACATCCGTGGTAGGTCTAGATGCTTTGTAACATTAGAACATAAGGATCTTATTATGCTGTCACATGCATTATTCATTACTTCCCATCTTTTGTAGTGAGAGGGTTAACTCATTAGCTCCCTCGCCTCTCATTAATCTAATCACCGAAGCTTCATCTATCTCTGAAATTCTATCCCCCAATAGTCTGTAAGGTCAATCATATCATCATTATCTCAGTAACAGTATTTCTTCATGGGTCAAGAGAATAATCTTGGGATTATTCTCATGGCTTCTTGTTGTACCTTCTTCAACTTGTTTAGTCTACATTTACAAGACATGACAGGGGCGGCGTAATCAATAAGAGAGATCTTACAGTATGCCATGTGATTACCATTGGAATGTGAAGTGTAGAATATAATTAATAATTGTGTACTGTATGGGTTTGTGAGCCCCTTGAGGGACCTTATATAGGACGAGGGTAAAAATAGCCTAAGCTACTCTATCATTTTGAGACGTACTTAATTTTATCAATAAACTTACTTGAACTTGAACTTGAACACCAAAGTAAACAAAGGGTATAAATGGGGTTAAGTCAGAGTGGGAAAATGTTGTAAGTGGAGTGCTCGAAGGCTCTGTCCTGGGACCTCTGTTATTCATAATATATATATAAATGATTTAGATTCAGGTTTGAGCAGCAATATTTAAAAATTTGCCGATGATACAAAAATGGGGAGAGGTAATAAACACAGAAAAAGACTCACTGTCATTTCAAGATGATCTAAATAGAGTTTTGAAATTGTCGAAAGATTGGCAGATGCAGTTTAATGCTGACAAATGTAAGGATTTGAGGCTAGGTAATGATGATACAGTTACATGATACGAGCTAGATGGTGTTGAGATTGCGAAGTCGGATTGCGAAACTGATCTGAGAGTTATGATTAGTAAGAATTTAAAACCAAAAAAATCATTGCATAAATGTTCGTAGTAAGGCAAATAGGACACTGGAATTTATTAATCGAAGCGTTAGTAACAAGACACCTGGTGTGGTTCTTCAGCTATATCTTGCTCTGGTTAGGCCCCATTTAGATTATGCAGTTCAGTTTTGGTCACCGTACTATAGAATGGATATAAATTCACTTGAACGTGTCCAGCGTAGGATGACAAAGTTAATTCCCCAAATTAGAAATCTTTCATATGAAGAAAGATTATATATGAAGCAATATTATTCAGCAATAATGGAGGGTTTGGTGAGGGAGTTGGTGAGTCTGGTTGGAGCTCTGAGGACAGAGCTGGATTCGTTGCGGGAGGAGGTAAGGCAGCTTAAGCAACGACAGGATGAAGCAAAGGAGGAGACCGGCATTAGGGAGACCCCGTCTTGGCATATTGTAAAAGACAGGGGTCTTAAGAAGACCTTGGCAAAAAAGACACCCACGGGAAACATCTCCCGTCACGCAGGGTGCAGTTGCACCTCCACAGATCTCCAGTATCATCTATTGATACTGGTAATGGCTCAAAAGGGCCACCACTTACGGGCTATTCATGCCCGTGCCACCTCTTGGGTGGCTTAATCTTTATCAATCAATCAAAAAGACACCTAATACCATAAAGATTACAAACGCATTTGATGTGTTGGAGGACGAGTGCTGTGGTGAACCTATGGTTCAGCGTGGAGGTAAGGGCATAGCAGCGAGGAACATTGAAGCGCGGGTCCCTCAAAGTGCCCCAAGAGAAAACGGAAGAATCGAAGCGAATAATTACATCCTCCCTGGTAACTGCTAAACTAGTCAACATGTATGGCTTGGACATGTATATGAGTGGGATTGGTTGGTTATAAATAGGAGCTGCCTCGTATGAGCCAATAGGCCTTCTGCAGTTAACTTTGTTCTTATGTTCTTATGTGATTATCAGTATACTATGTGATTGTTAATTGATCACCATATCTCTTCTTATCATACTCTCTGATGTACAGACCAGAGTAGAGGATTACCTAACCTGAGGTTGGTCAATCTCGTTAAAAAAAAGGGTGATGTCCCTCGTTGGCCATAGAATTAGGATAAATTTAGATTAAGGAAAGACTTGGGTAAATACTGGTTCGGTAACAGGGTTGTTGATTTGTGGAACTAATTACCGCGTAACGTGGTGGAGGTGGGTTCCCTCGATTGTTTCAAGCGCGGGTTGGACATGTATATGAGTGGGATTGGGTGGTTATAAATAGGAGCTGCCTCGTATGGGCCAATAGGCCTTCTGCAGTTGCCTTTGTTCTTATGTTCTTATGTTCTCGTTAGTTGGCTTAGCAGTTTCTGCAAAGAGTTCCTTTCCGCTTCGAAGTCGGATTGCGAAAGGGATCTGGGAGTTATAATTAGTAAGAATTTAAAACAAAAGGATCAATGCATAAATGTTCGTAATAAGGCAAATAGGACACTCGGATTTATTAATCGCAGCGTAAGTAACAAGACACCTGGTGTGGTTCTCAAGCTATATCTTGCTCTGGTTAGGCCCCATTTAGATTATGCAGTTCAGTTTTGGTCGCCATATTATAGAATGGATATAAATTCACTTGAACGTGTCCAGCGTAGGATGACTTAGTTAATTCCCCAAATTAGAAATCTTTCATATGAAGAAAGATTAACAAAGCTTAATTTGCATTCACTGGAAAGGCGAAGAGTTAGGGGTGACATGATAGAGTTTACAAGTGGATGAATGGACATAACAAAGGGGATATTAATAGGGTATTGAAAGTATCAACACAGGACAAAACGCGAAACAATGGGTATAAATTGGATAAGTTTAGATTTAGGAAAGACTTGGGTAAATACTGGTTCAGTAACAGGGTTGTTGATTTGTGGAACCAATTGCCGCGTAACATTGTGGAGGTGGGGTCCCTCGATTGTTTCAAGCATGGGTTGGACATGTATATGAGTGGGATTGGGTGGTTATAAATAGGAGCTGCCTCGTATGGGCCAATAGGCCTTCTGCAGTTGCCTTTGTTCTTATGTTCTTATGTTAAGCAGTTTCAGCAAAGAGTTCCTTTCCGCTTCTCTCTCTCTCGGGATGAGACTGCCCGCTGAGCGACAATGGGCTGGGCTGTAACGAGTTAATGGGTCGTACCACTGTGTCTATAGTTCCTTCGCGACCTTCACATTATTTTTTTCCATTTTGTCGTAAGCGTAGATAGAATGACTATCAAGATTTTCAGATATAGCATTAAGGCGTATAGCGTTCCACTTTAGCTGAAGTTAGTGGACAGGTAAGTGCGTTTAAGTTCATTGTGAATTATATTTCATTTCCGTCCAACTGGTCATGTATACAAATTGTCCAACTGCTCATGTATACAAATTGTCCAACTGCTCATGTATACAAATTGTCCAACTGCTCATGTATACAAATTGTCCAACTGCTCATGTATACAAATTGTCCAACTGCTCATGTATACAAATTGTCCAACTGCTCATGTATACAAATTGTCCAGCTGCTTATGTATACAAAATGTCCAACAGGTCATGTATACAAATTGTCCGGGGCAGTAATGTGTTGCCAACTTCTCTTCTAGGCACCATGACACATGTGACACGGAAACATCCCTTCTCTGGTGCCACTTTTGATGACACTTATAACAGTGCAGTGCCACTGGTGCCACTCACTGTGATGACACATAACAGTCAGTGCCACTGGTAGTGAGACGGCGCAGATAAAGTATAATGGCACTGTTCGATAAATATTGGCAGTGTGAGCAGTGTGTATGCAAGGTGAGGGAGAGGGGTCAGGAAGATGGTGAGAGGGGGGGTCTGGAGACGGTGGGAGGGGGTGTGGGAGACGGTGGGAGGGGGTGTGGGAGACGGTGGGAGGGGGTGTGGGAGATGGGGGGAGGTTGTGGGAGACGGTGGGAGATGGGGGGGTTTTGGAGACGGTTGTATTCACTTAGTTGTATTTGCGGGGGTTGAGCTTTGCTCTTTCGGCCCGTCTCTCAACTGTCAATCAACTGTTTACTAACTACACTAACTACTATTTTTTTTCACACCACACACACACACACACACACCCTAGGAAGCAGCCCGTGACAGCTGACTAACTCCCAGGTACCTATTTACTGCTAGGTAACAGGGGCATTCAGGGTGAAAGAAACTTTGACCATTTGTTTCTGCCGGGTGCGGGAATCGAACCCGCGCCACAGAATTACGAGTCCTGCGCGCTATCCACCAGGCTACCTGGCCCCCAAAAGAAACATTTGGGGGCCAAACAAACAAGAAACGGTGGGAGATGGGGGGAGGTTCTGGTGACGGTGGGAGATGGGGGGAGGTTCTGGGAGACGGTGGGGTATGTACAACTAGGACAACAGGACATCAAGTAGGTTGCAAGGGGTATACTGCAGTGGTGAGGGGGGTGAAGTTGGTGGGGTATGTTTAGGTGGGCGGGGGATAATGAGGTACAGGGAAGGGAGAGAGAGGGATAGAGGGGAGGGGGGCTGGGTAGGAGAGGGATAGGGATAGCAGCAGCTGGTGGTGAGGTGTGTGACGTCATCAACCACGATACCCACTAGCACCCTGCTGCTGCTACCCACAGTCAGTGACTGCTCGGGCACGGAAGGAGAGGGGCGCATCACTCTCTCGCTCCCAACACCACCCCAGAGAGTACACAGGCCCCCCTGATCTCCTGTGTATATATAAGTGTGTGCCCAGTCTCCACTGCCCGGTGCCTCGCCAGGAGGACACGCTCTCCTAGATACAGCTCAATAAGGGGAAAAGGAAACATAGGAGACACATATATACTATATATCTGTTGATCTGGTGCTGTGGTAGTGAAGAAGAGACATCATGGTGTGCTTCAGTCATCCTGACAGCGGTACCGACTGCCATCCTGCCTATCCATGTGAGTATTGTTGGCTGTGTTGGTGAAGTGTTCTTCCTGTGTTGACGACGTTGGTGAAGTGTTTGTTCTTCCTGTGTTGACGACGTTGGTGAAGTGTTCTTCCTGTGTTGACGACGTTGGTGAAGTGTTCTTCCTGTGTTGACGACGTTGGTGAAGTGTTTGTTCTTCCTGTGTTGACGACGTTGGTGAAGTGTTCTGCCTGTGTTGACGACGTTGGTGAAGTGTTCTTCCTGTGTTGACGACGTTGGTGAAGTGTTCTTCCTGTGTTGACGACGTTGGTGAAGTGTTCTCCTGTGTTGACGACGTTGGTGAAGTGTTCTTCCTGTGTTGACGACGTTGGTGAAGTGTTCTTCCTGTGTTGACGACGTTGGTGAAGTGTTCTTCCTGTGTTGACGACGTTGGGGAAGTGTTCTTCCTGTGTTGACGACGTTGGTGAAGTGTTCTTCCTTTGTTGACGGCGTTGGTGAAGTGTTCTTCCAGTGTTGACGACGTTGGTGAAGTGTTCTTCCTGTGTTGACGACGTTGGTGAAGTGGTCTTCCTGTGTTGACGACGTTGGTGAAGTGTTCTTCCTGTGTTGACGACGTTGGTGAAGTGTTCTTCCTGTGTTGACGACGTTGGTGAAGTGTTCTTCCTGTGTTGAAGACGTTGGTGAAGCATTTCTTGAACATCTTGCTCGGTGGATACAGAGCACAAACCTTCAGACGCCTTCGTTAGTGTTCAGAGGACCAGGAGTTAATTGTTTTGACGGTGGAGAGTGAATCTGCTGTCATTGGTGAGGCTACTTGCTGGCGTCACCAGTCTGGAGACCTCCAACTGTTGTGACTAGCAATGGAATTAATAAGGCCTGTTTTGCTATGAACGTGTACTTGAAAATGTCTTTTATCAGTGATAGCGCTTTGGGGCACAGGTAGGCCTATTGTATTAGTCAGGTAGGCCTATTGTATTAGTCATAGGCGGAAGTAGACCACCTGTTTGCGTATTGTATCAAGTGCTACAACCAGAGGCGCAGATAGGCCTATTGTATTAGTGTTAAACCTAGTGACTTGTCTCTTTGGTAATGTTAAACTTTTGGTAACTTTGGTGCCCCAATTGTTCCTAACTTGTGTGAACCGGAATGAAGAGACGTCCACTTACTTGGACGTCACAAAGTGGAGGATGTCAGCTTAGCTCCGGGACATTACCCCTCAGAGCATCCTTAAGGTAATCTCAAGGTAACTTTAAGGTATGATAGATGGCCACTATTTCTAATTTTCACTATTAGTTTTTCGGGTGGAGGGTGGGAAGAAAGACGGGTGTCCATGTACAGGTGTGAATTCCTGAGTGTTTGGGACCCGACAACGATGATGGTGGAATGTGTATTGGCTTGTTGGTGGTGGTTAAGGAGGCCATTCGTTTAACGGAGTGTTTATGTCCTTGTTGTTGCCGACTGTCGTGGTTGAGGAAGAAGGGTTGTCACCACCACGTGGTTGTGGGTGAGGTTTGTGTTGGAGAAGATGCTGTTAGCATCACACGATTGTGGCTGGTAGCATTGGCTGTGTGAGGCTTCTCCTGCTCATCATGCTGGGAGTGTGTCCTGACGGGGTCAGCGCCAGGCTCTTGTGAGCGAGTTCCCTCTGGTTATCACGGGTTTGTCTCCTTCGAGTACGCCGCCCGAGGAGAATGGAGTGTTGGGTCACCAGTTGGCCCATAAGGTCCTGGTTTAACTGTCCCAAACTACAAGCCGCTGCCACCAGAGGCGCACCTGGTGTCAAACCACGACGGAATTTACCGGAATCAAGGGAAGAAATATATCCAATTCAAAGGGGGAAATATATCCGAATCAAGGGGGAAACTGTATCTCCCACAACACCTCAAAGCAGATTCCCTGACCTCATTGCTCGCAACATACCACAGCAACATGCAACACAAGTGGCTGGCTTTGTAGATGAAATTCAGCTTTCTGCTCACCCACTAACTAGTCAAAGCATGCCGCACCTTTCACGTCTAAATCATCGGTGAGGCTGCTTGCTGGCGCCAGCAGTCTGGAGACGTCCAATTGTTATGGCTGGCAGGGAGGGAGCCGGTCGGCCGAGCAGACAGCACGCTGGACTTGTGATCCTGTGGTTCTGGGTTCGATCCCAGGCGCCGGCGAGAAACAATGAGCAGAGTTTCTTTCACCCTATGCCCCTGTTACCTAGCAGTAAAATAAGTACCTGGGTGTTAGTCAGCTGTCACGGGCTGCTTCCTGGGGATGGAGGCCTGGTCGAGGACCGGGCCGCGGGGACAATAAAAAAAAGCCCCGAAATCAGCTCAAGATAACCCTAACGGCAATGGAATAAGTTAATAGTGACGGGGGACTGAAACAAATAACTCAATCTATATACATGGCGACGTTTTTACCCCGTCCTGGACCCTCGTATGTTGCGACGTTTGAATCCGACCGGGACCCTTATCCCACTGAACACAATATCGAAGATCAACGCTAATACAGCGTTGAATCAACGCTGGTAGCGATGATATTCAACGTCGAACCAACGCCACTCCTGGATATTGTGTCCGTTCGGATGTGATGATGTTTCGGTCCGTCCTGGCCCATTATCAAGCCGTGATAGAAGTTCCAAAATGGAGCGAAACGTCGCCACTTTCACTTGTTCTCACGTTTAGGATTGAGTTATTGCGATCTAGTGATCCACTATCAACCATCCCTTGGTCATGATAATCCCTTGACGAACTGTTGCCAAAACAGTCATTTAAGTAAAAGCCTCATCCGTGGTCTTGTGTGGTTCTGACGTGTGCGTGGTCGAGTACAGTTTGCGTGTGTGGTTTGAAAGAAAAGATGATTGCCACTAAGTATATAAAAAGAACTTTGACATTTAATGGAACAATTATGTGTGGCAATTGTCATTATTATCAGTCAGTTTTCATTCAGCTGTTTGTTTGTTGATAATATTTATGTTGGTATGTTAACTGGCATAATAATAATTATTATAATGATGCAAGTCTATGTATGCAAGACTGCACGATACATGAACACACTCTGAATGCAAGAATACATACATAAGATACATGAACAGTGGAAGACTCGTTCCTGTTGGTTTCCTGTTGATGCGTTAACTGTTTACGACCGTTGAACGTCGTTATTTGTGCCGTTTGTCTTGATAGTTCGCGCTTCTTGTCGGTGGGTGCTGTCAATCCCTCCATCCGTATCAACACAGCTGCCGGAAACCGACCTTATCACACATATAAACACAGTCGAGAATCTAATGATGTTGCCTCAGGACTTCCTTCCCTTCACGTATAATGTGATTGATTGATGAAGATTAAGCCACCCAAAAGGTGGCACGGGCATGAATAGTCCATAAGTAGTGGCCCTTTTGAGCCATTACCAGTATCAATAGATGATACTGGAGATCTGTGGAGGTGCGACTGCACCCTGCGTGACGGGAGATGTCTCCCGTACGTATAATGTGAGCAAGAGGCTATTATATAGCCCATGTACGCCTGATTAGTTCTTAAGACACTTCCTAAGTGTCTTGATGAATCCCAGTGTAGTCTGGAATCATCAATTTTCCAGTTGGATCTAACACTTGGTACATTGTGCACACTAGATTTAAAAACACAATTTTTTCATGTTTGTTAGGCTAGGATAGGTTTGGATGGATTAGGATAGGTTGGGATGGGAACATGGGTTAAGTTTGTCTGTAGAATATCTGTGGAACTGATTTTCACAAGGATGTGGAAATATACCATTTGAAAATGCTGTGGGACCCTGATATGGGTCCATGAACTAGAAGGTGGGAGCAGCCGGAGCCCAAGAACTGTGTCCTGCAATAGTAGTGTTGAAGTTGCAATAGTCAACGGTGTTGTTAGTGTCAAGTGACAGTATTGCAATAACAATGATATTGAACTATGCGAACAAGCCTGAATGGTCCCCAGGCATATATGCAACTGAAAAATCTCAAAAAAAGATATTTCAGTTATGAGAAAAATCTCGCAACTAAAATATTGAACTATATATATATATTGTTAGTGATACTTATTGCGAGTCATCTCTGATAGAAGTTGCATAATAGATTGCTACCTATTTATGCAATGCGTTAGAGAGGGGCTACTAATTGATAAACAATGGCAACCTTTTCACGGGCAGGTGGTGGTAATGATGGATAGGTAGATGCATGGGTGATGGGCCCAGCGCGGGGTGACAGGCGAGAGAGACCTCGTCGACATGGTCCTAGGTCCTGTCCTCATGATTTATGAGTCCTCAGAATACCTGACTCCTTACCTCTCCCTTCCCTCCCCCCCCCCCCTTCCCTTCCACCCCACCCCTCCCTTCCTGTGCCTGCACACGCACGCTCGCACATGCTAGAATGCACATGCGCACACACACGCAGTCTCTCACTCTGGTTTAAAGTTACACAACATAGTTTACGTTTAAGTAATTAGGTCAGTATTTACATAAAACTTTTTTTGAGATTACATATTGAAACTTAAAATTGCAGAAAATAGTTACAAATTACTTAATGTATTGCAGAGAAAAATTACATAATATATTATAGTTCAATATTACGTAACATATTACAGTATAAAGTTACATAGAGGGGTTAAAATTACATAATATACTGCACAACAGAGAGAGAGAGCAGCCTGGGCAGTAGCATGCGGACACCTGAGACCTCTTATGTAAACAATCTCCTCTCTCCTGACCGCATAGTGAGTGACTCGGCCTGACTTATCTCCTCATGATCACTAGTGGTTAATGTTTTATGCACCCTCATGGCATATAAAGTTGTTTGTGCGTCAGTCCCATGATTGAGGGGTAGGAAGGAACTGTCAGGGGGGGGGGGGGGAAGTGCCAAGCCTTCATGACTATTTAGCACTGGGAAGGGGTCGGATAAGGTGGGGGGGGGTTGATTTTTTTAGAGGCTATTGGAAGGGGTGTTTACCTATTATTGGTCGTCACTAGGGTGGGAAGTGAGGTTCAAGTACATTTATTATTTAATATTAACATCTTTATTGACAAAATTAATTACAATTTTGCCTAATTTGAGGATTTAAATCAATTCTTATTAAAGTGAGGATAATGCTGGTATTCACTGTCTTTATTTGAGACAATAAGATATATCTCAAAATATAAGAAATATTGCCGGAACAACCGTGGACATCTTCAAGAGGAAACTAGATTTATTCCTCCAAGGAGTGCCGGACCAGCCGGGCTGTGGTGGGCATGTGGGCCTGCGGGCCGCTCTAAGCAACAGCCTAGTGGACCAAACTCTCACAAGTCAAGCCTGGCCTCGGGCCGGGCTTGGGGAGTAGAAGAACTCCCAGAACCCCATCAACCAGGCATCAAAAGGGTAGAGTAGCTTAGGCTGTTTCTACCCTCTTTGGGAAGTGAGGTCTATAACTTTTTTGCCCCCGGTACAGCCCTCGGGAACACATCAACTAGCTGCCTGGTACAGGAATGTCACCGGGTACAGCCCTCTGTAAAACATCAACTAGCTCCCTGGTACAGGAATGTCACGGGTACAGCCCTCTGTAACACATCAACTAGCTGCCTGGTACAGGAGTGTCACCGGGTACAGCCCTCTGTAACACATCAACTAGCTGCCTGGTACAGGAATGTCACCGGGTACAACCCTCTGTAACACATCAACTAGCTGCCTGGTACAGGAATGTCACCGGGTACAACCCTCTGTAACACATCAACTAGCTGCCTGGTACAGGAATGTCACCGGGTACAACCCTCTGTAACACATCAACTAGCTCCCTGGTACAGGAATGTCACCGGGTACAGCCCTCTGTAACACATCAACTAGCTCCCTGGTACAGGAATGTCACCGGGTACATCCCTCTGTAATGGTGGCATTGGTGTGGAGAATCTGTCGGTCAAGATAATGTTAGTCATTATTGATTATCAGGGGGGACAACAATGTAATGTTTAATTAAATGTGATATGATACTCATGGCCTTTTGGCTGTCACCTGGATATTGCCAGTATAAGGCTGGCACTGTTTGTGGCACGGTCTGGTTGGCGTGAATGGCCAGTAGGCCTATCCAGTTAACTTCAAGTACCTTACCTTGCGATGATTTCGGGGCTCATCGTCCCCGCGGCCCGGTCCTCGGCCAGGCCTCCTAGTAAGTTGATTTAGAAAATAAAATACATCACAATAGGATAGAGCAGCTATGTATACTTAGTGGAGTAAGGTCTAAAAGTGTGTGCACCTCTCTACGTCATTGCTAGGCTTTTAAGTAAATCCAACTTAACCTATCGTATTCTACAGCCTATCCTATCCTAATTAAGACTTCGCTTTGGCGTCATAATTTTGTTTTGACCGGTTTTAGATTCTACTGGCCTTAGATTCTGGCTATCTCCTCTCCCCTCGTTAATAGCTCGTTAATTAGGTTAATAGCCTAATTGCTCGTTAGTGACAATCACTCTTGACAAAGGTAAGTGGCAATAATTGTCGCATATTTCTTAGTGTCAAATAACCACTCGGTGTTTATAATCACATTTATTTCCTAAGATCGAGCATTAAGCGCAGAACGCATTTACATTTAGTGGTAATATTTGAGACCAGAGTTCGAATCTCCGACGCCCCGAGTGAATGAAACACTATTTCGAAGTATCTATCGACGAAGCTCTATCGACTGGGCTATGAGTAGTCTTAAAAAGGAAAAGTTTCCAGAAGCAGCATCCTAATGCTGCCAAACTAGCTTCGGGGTCCAGGGTTCGAGACCCATACTGCCACAGGTGAATGGAATGGTTATTTCCACGGAAGTGTGGATGACAATGAATTGGATGCTATATTCCTCGAGATATTGTGCATTCCATCTAATATTACTTGAGCCTTGTTGAGTTTGTGGAGCTTCTTGCAGAGTCTGACTCCTGGTGGACTCACAATCAACTTGTTAATGGTCCAAGACGGACCGAAACGTCGTCGTCCCTTCACTTTCTAGTGTGTGGTCTGGTCAACATATTTCAGCCACGTTATTGTGACTCCTCGTCTGCTCCTGGTTGACTCCTTCTACTAGAAGGCCTAGTATTCTAGTAAGGTACATAATCTACATGAACAAATCCACAAGGGCCGTGACGAGGATTCGAACCTTGTCGTAGATTATCCATGTCGATTAAGGCAGCGT
>WNGS01000690.1:10961909-10972906 GCA_020271785.1 Procambarus virginalis | reverse complement strand
TGGCTGTATGTCTGCCTGTCAGTATGGCTGTATGTCTGCCTGTCAGTATGGCTGTATGTCTGCCTGTCAGTATGGCTGTATGTCTGCCTGTCAGTATGGCTGTATGTCTGCCTGTCAGTATGGCTGCCTGTCAGTATGGCTGTATGTCTGCCTGTCAGTATGGCTGTATGTCTGCCTGTCAGTATGGCTGTATGTCTGCCTGTCAGTATGGCTGTATGTCTGCCTGTCAGTATGGCTGTATGTCTGCCTGTCAGTATGGTCTGCCTGTCAGTATGGCTGTATGTCTGCCTGTCAGTATGGCTGTATGTCTGCCTGTCAGTATGGCTGTATGTCTGCCTGTCAGTATGGCTGTATGTCTGCCTGTCAGTATGGCTGCCTGTCAGTATGGCTGTATGTCTGCCTGTCAGTATGGCTGTATGTCTGCCTGTCAGTATGGCTGTATGTCTGCCTGTCAGTATGGCTGTATGTCTGCCTGTCAGTATGGCTGTATGTCTGCCTGTATGTCTGCCTGTCAGTATGGCTGCATGTCTGCCTGTCAGTATGGCTGTATGTCTGCCTGTCAGTATGGCTGTATGTCTGCCTGTCAGTATGGCTGCATGTCTGCCTGTCAGTATGGCTGTATGTCTGCCTGTCAGTATGGCTGTATGTCTGCCTGTCAGTATGGCTGTATGTCTGCCTGTCAGTATGGCTGCATGTCTGCCTGTCAGTATGGCTGTATGTCTGCCTGTCAGTATGGCTGTATGTCTGCCTGTATGTCTGCCTGTCAGTATGGCTGTATCTCTGCCTGTCAGTATGGCTGTATGTCTGCCTGTCAGTATGGCTGTATGTCTGCCTGTCAGTATGGCTGCATGTCTGCCTGTCAGTATGGCTGTATGTCTGCCTGTCAGTATGGCTGTATGTCTGCCTGTCAGTATGGCTGTATGTCTGCCTGTCAGTATGGCTGCATGTCTGCCTGTCAGTATGGCTGTATGTCTGCCTGTCAGTATGGCTGTATGTCTGCCTGTCAGTATGGCTGTATGTCTGCCTGTCAGTATGGCTGTATGTCTGCCTGTCAGTATGGCTGTATGTCTGCCTGTATGTCTGCCTGTCAGTATGGCTGTATCTCTGCCTGTCAGTATGGCTGTATGTCTGCCTGTCAGTATGGCTGTATGTCTGCCTGTCAGTATGGCTGCATGTCTGCCTGTCAGTATGGCTGTATGTCTGCCTGTCAGTATGGCTGTATGTCTGCCTGTCAGTATGGCTGCCTGCCAGTATGGCTGTATGCCTGCCTGTCAGTATGGTTGTATGTCTGCCTGTCAGTATGGCTGTATGTCTGCCTGTCAGTATAGCTGTATGTCTGCCTGTCAGTATGGTTGTATGTCTGCCTGTCAGTATGACTGCATGTCTTCCTGTCAGTATGCCTGCCTGTCAGTATGGCTGTATGTCTGCCTGTCAGTATGGCTGTATGAGACTCTACGCTAAAAGTTACACAAAAGTCACTTATAAACAAAAAGTCACTCCAAAAGCACTTTATTAATATCAAAACACAGGAAGCACTTTCTTCGCCCGAAGCTTGTTACCTGGAGCGTGTCATGTGAGTGTGGTGGTCGACCCCTTGGTTCACCAGACTGTTCCTGTTGCACGCACGCACGCATACACACTCATACAGGCGCGTACGCACGCACACACTCAGTTCCTATTGGCCCATACGGAGCAGCTCCTATTGGTTCATGCAGGACAGCACCTATTGGCCCATACAGGACAGCTCCTATTGGCCCATACTGGACAGCTCCTATTGGCCCATACTGGACAGCTCCTATTGGCCCATACAGGACAGCTCCTATTGGTCCATACAGGACAGCTCCTATTGGCCTATACAGGTTTTTCGTCAGATTGATTGCAGAACTGAGAGGCAGAGGCTGCACAAAATTTTAAAGAATCGAGCCGAACACAGTTGCATGAGACATGATTACGACATACACAGTAGTTAGTAAATGAAATGCACTAGGAAGTGATGTGATGGAGGCTGACTCCATACACAGTTTCAAATGTAGATATGATGGAGCTCGAGAAGCTCAGGAACCTGTACACCAGTAGATTGACTGTTGAGAGGCGGGACCCAAGAGCTCAAGCCTTGCAAGCACATTCAAATGAGTATACGGAAAGCTGTGCGCGCGCAGGTAAACAAGAGAGAGTGTTGACTATGAAAGTTGTCACACAACCGAGATTACACACACATGCTCCCTGTATGTCAGCTGGTGGCGGGAGAAAGGCCAACAGAAAGCGTCATTGCACCAGAAAACCTCCAGAGTTCGGGGCCCAAGAGCCGAGATTCATTCCTGCAGGCATAAATAGCTGAATCTTAAGTAGTTGAGTACAGGTCCGCGGCGGGTGCGGGTAGGAGACCGGCTTGAAGTTCACCTCAGAACAGAGCCGATATCGGAGCGGATATTGATGCATCATTGAGCCAATGCCAAGGCTGCCGGCCAGACCTGTGGAGCGGAGCGGGCTGTAACGCACCACATACGCCGGGCCTCCTCCCTCACCCTGTGTGGGGTGCACGCTCGGCCTGTGGTACAGTGACAACACTTCTCTTAGATTACTGTGTGTGTGTGTGTGTGTGTGTGTGTGTGTGTGTGTGTGTGTGTGTGTGTGTGTGTGTGTGTGTGTGTGTGTGTGTGTGTGTGTACCCACCTACTTGTGTCTGCAGGATCGAGCATTGACTCTTGGATCCCGGCACACACACACTACACTGTCACGTGTGTGTGTGTGTGTGTGTGTGTGTGTGTGTGTGTGTGTGTGTGTGTTCACCTAGTTGCATTCACCTAATTGTGCTTGCGGGGGTTGAGCTCTGCTCTTTCGGCCCGCTTCCCAACTGTCAATCAATCAACTGTTACTAACTACTAACTGACTACTACTAACTAACAATTTTTTTCACACACACCCAGGAAGCAGCCCGTAACAGCTGTCTAACTCCCAGGTACCTATTTACTGCTAGGTAACAGGGGCATCAGGGGTGAAAGAAACTGCCCATTTTGTTTCTGCCATCACCGGGAATCGAACCCGGTCCCTAGGATTGCGAGTCCACAGCTGTCCACTCAGCTATAAGGCTATATGTGTGTGTGTACTCACCTACATGTACTCCATAGCTTTATAGCTGAGTGGACAGCTGTCCACTCAGCTATAAGGCTATATGTGTGTGTGTGTACACACCTACATGTACTCACCGAAGTACCTTGTGTCCGGCCTCCAGTTCCCAAGCACCCAGCCTCATCACTTTGCACTTGCTGGGGTTGGATTCTATAGTTGAAGGTTACAGGACCATTATTTCAATTAGTCCAGGTCGTCCTGTAACTTTCTGCATACATGAGAACATCATAAGATCATGATATTATGTGGCAGCTCCCATTGGTCCATACGAGGCAGCTCCTATTGGTCCACACGAGGCAGCTCTCATTGGTCCACACGAGGCAGATCCTATTGGTCCACACGAGGCAGCTCCCATTGGTCCACACGAGGCAGCTCTCATTGGTCCACACGAGGCAGATCCTATTGGTCCACACGAGGCAGCTCCTATTGGTCCATACGAGGCAGCTCCTATTGGTCCACACGAGGCAGCTCCTGTTGGTCCACACGAGGCAGCTCCTATTGGTCCACACGAGGCAGCTCCCATTGGTCCACACGAGGCAGATCCTATTGGTCCACACGAGGCAGCTCCTATTGGTCCACACGAGGCAGCTCTCATTGGTCCACACGAGGCAGCTCCCATTGGTCCACACGAGGCAGCTCCTATTGGTCCACACGAGGCAGCTCCTATTGGTCCATACGAGGCAGCTCCTATTGGTCCACACGAGGCAGCTCCTATTGGTCCACACGAGGCAGCTCCTATTGGTCCACACGAGGCAGCTCCTATTGGTCCATACGAGGCAGCTCCTATTGGTCCACACGAGGCAGCTCCTGTTGGTCCACACGAGGCAGCTCCTATTGGTCCACACGAGGCAGCTCCTATTGGTCCATACGAGGCAGCTCCTGTTGGTCCACACGAGGCAGCTCCTATTGGTCCACACGAGGCAGCTCCTATTGGTCCATACGAGGCAGCTCCTATTGGTCCACACGAGGCAGCTCCTGTTGGTCCACACGAGGCAGCTCCTATTGGTCCACACGAGGCAGCTCCTATTGGTCCATACGAGGCAGCTCCTATTGGTCCACACGAGGCAGCTCCTATTGGTCCACACGAGGCAGCTCCTATTGGTCCACACGAGGCAGCTCCTATTGGTCCATACGAGGCAGCTCCTATTGGTCCACACGAGGCAGCTCCTATTGGTCCACACGAGGCAGCTCCTATTGGTCCACACGAGGCAGCTCCTATTGGTCCATACGAGGCAGCTCCTATTGGTCCACACGAGGCAGCTCCTGTTGGTCCACACGAGGCAGCTCCTATTGGTCCACACGAGGCAGCTCTTATTGGTCCATACGAGGCAGCTCCTATTGGTCCACACGAGGCAGCTCCTATTGGTCCATACGAGGCAGCTCCTATTGGTCCACACGAGACAGCTCCTATTGGTCCACACGAGGCAGCTCCTATTGGTCCACACGAGGCAGCTCCTATTGGTCCACACGAGGCAGCTCCTATTGGTCCACACGAGGCAGCTCCTATTGGTCCATACGAGGCAGCTCCTATTGGTCCACACGAGGCAGCTCCTATTGGTCCACACGAGGCAGCTCCTATTGGTCCACACGAGGCAGCTGTTATTGTGTAGTTTAAAGGTGTACTTAAAGACATAAGAGGGGGGATACACCTGAGGCAGGGCTCTACATGCGCCCAGGCCACACCCCAGGGAGTGTAGAGGCGCCCTTGGGGTGTACAGGGCCAGCGGTGTGGTTAAAGGCACCCCCCTCCCCCCTCCCCCTCAGGGAGTGAACTTTCTAGGTTATTCTATTTTTAGTGTCAACCTTAACCCTTTTGGGGGTGACTGAGCGCCAGTCTGGCGGGCTCCTGAACTGACGGGGGGACCAGATGAGGTGTGTCAGTCGTGCGTCCGCCGTGCGTCAGTCGTGCGCCCGTCGTGCGTCAGTCGTGAGTCCGAGAGGGTGCTACGGTGCAGATATATTCTAAACCCGTTCCCCTTCCGTATAAAAACAGGCAGTGGTTTGGCCTAACCAAAAGCGTCTGAACCTACGTTTGCCCGCCTAACCTACCGGAGTCTAGGCCCACGAAACGTCAGTATTGCTGTGCTGCTAATTTCCCTAAACGACCGCAATTTCTACGCCAGATCGATTGCGTAATAAATATCTTAAACTCTTAAGTACGTCGGCATTTGAATTGGTCTTTGGATGTAGTGAACACTCTGAAGGTCAGGTTAGGTTGAGGGTCACTTTGGAGGGCCTTGAGACGAGCTGTGGAATTACCCGAATTTTGGCGTAGTTTGTAGGCTGAGTGGTTCGCGGATGAGACATTCTGAATGCTACGACATACCTTCCCTTATATCACTGATCTACCTGAACTCGTTGTATCACACGACGTCTGGAACAAAATAACCTTGATGTTGAGAACCTTTAAAGTCATCTGGACCTAATGTAATACCAAGAAATATGGATGCCTGGAATATTTTTGCTATCTAAGAGTTTGGAATATTCAAGATATGTGGATGGTTGGAATATACAAAATATCTGGACTCCGGTATCACTTAAGGTCTGGACGGCTGGAACACCAGTAAATCCCGAGGCCTGGAACGTGAACGGCATTTGGACCCAAAGAGAGAGAGTACGAAGCCATTTGCCTGTGCGAAATCTTGATATCTTAACTCCTGGAATTCGATATCTGGAGGGCTTCCAGCGAACACAAGATATGAACTGGAATACAATATATAAGACCTACAATGGACACAAAAGGGCAGAAGCAAAGCGAAAATATGAGTATAAGTTCTCAGACAACAGTATGAACTGAGGTTCCAGGCGAAAGTATTGTAAAGACGAAATTGAAAATGTCAACAATACCAGGATTACGACAAGCATATAATACATTTTTGCCGAAATAGAAAAGTTTGTAAATTGCAGATTTCAGTTGAGAAACTTTGACACAAATTGATAATATATTTGATTTCCAGGTAAATACAGGAAGTTGGGGGCCTCTGGATCTGAAAGTTCCAGGCTAGCGTTATAGACAGTGACGACTGGAATAGATAGTGACGACTGTAATAGACAGTGACGACTGGAATAGATAGTGACGACTGTAATAGACAGTGACGACTGGAATACGCAGAGGAATAGACAGTGGCATCAGGACCACACACTGACCTCTGGAATAGACAGTAACCTTTAGAAAAAGACAGTGACTTCCTCATTCCAGAAATACGGAAGCGACTGTCTACCTGGAAGAGGAAACGACACTCCTCAGATGGGCAGCCGAGTCCAGATAACTGGAATATGTAATGAAGTAACAAGTGTAAGCGTGGCGGCTGGTCCGCCCAAATGGTTCCTCCGGCAGCTGTTTGGAGTTTCAAGGATCCTGTCATGCCTAGGATCCCCCTATCATGTCAAGGATCCCTTTTGTCATGCCAAGAGTCACCTGGCATGACAATCATCCCTCTGCCATGCCATGAATTCCTATTTAACGTGAACGGCATTTGGACCCAAAGAGAGAGAGTACGAAGTACATACGAGAGTACAATTTGTTTTTTTTAAGATCTGTCATATTGGTGGTGTTCCGTAGCTTGACTCTTTTTAACACTTTCTGTCATGGCAGTCTTGTCAAGACTTCTGTCATGGCAGTCCTGTCACGCCAATAAAACCATCAAGAAGATAAAACATCTAAGAATATCATCTAATATTTTAAAGCTATAAAGTTTTAGGCATTACGTTTTCTGTGGTACAGGGAACACAATATAAGCTCTTCAGCGTTGGAACAAAATGAGAGCGTCTTGCGCAGTGGAACAAAATATAAGCGTCTTGAGCTGAGAGAGAGAGAGAGAGAGAGAGAGAGAGAGAGAGAGAGAGAGAGAGAGAGAGAGAGAGAGAGAGAGAGAGAGAGAGAGGGAGGGAGAGAGAGAGAGCCGGAGAGAGAGAGAGAGAGAGGGGGGAGGGGGGGCAGCGCCTCTAGTCCCAAGTGCGAGGCGCCGGGCTGTTGGTGACGTCAGTGCGGGGTTCCCTGTCCGCTCTGGGATTTGTCAGCCATGATGCAAACATGTTGCTTGCTGCTGCCGATAATATTGCTGCTGTTGCACAGCCTGCGGTGACGCCCACAGACTGCGGTGACGCCCACAGACTGCGGTGACGCCCACAGACTGCGGTGACGCCCACAGACTGCGTTGACCCCCACAGCCTGCGGTGACGCCCACAGCCTCTCTGGGAGTTCTGATCTGATCTGGATCTGGAGTTGATATCACACCGAACCTGTCTCCTGAGGCCCACATCAAAAGGATATCATCAGCGGCATATGCTAGGTTGGCCAACATAAGAACTGCCTTTAGAAACTTACGCAAGGAATCGTTCAGGACCCTGTATACCACTTAAGTCAGACCAATCCTGTAATATGCAGCTCCAGCATGGAGTCCATATCTAGCTAAACACAAGACAAAGAGAAGATTCAGCGGTATGCCACCAGGCTCGTCCCGGAACTGAGAGGTATGAGCTACGAGGAAAGGCTGAAGGAGCTGAACCTCACGTCCTTGGAAAACAGAAGAGTAAGGGGAGACATGATAACCACCTACAAAATTCTCAGGGGAATTGACAGGGTGGACAAAGGCAAACTCTTCAACACGGGTGGGACACGAACAAGGGGACACAGGTGGAAACTTAGTACCCAGATGAGCCACAGGGATGTTAGAAATTACGTTTTCAGTGTCAGAGTAGTTAACAAATGGAATGCATTAGGCAGTGATGTGGTGGAGGCTGACTCCATACACAGTTTCAATTGTAGATATGATAGAGCCCAGTAGGCTCAGGAACCTGTACACCAGTTGATTGACAGTTGAGAGGCGGGACCAAAGAGCCAGAGCTCAACCTCCGCAAGCACACCTAGGTGAGTACATACCTTTATCACGGAACGTGATCGCAGTTTCCTGTTTTTATCCGCTAAGTAAATATCCTCACTTCCTGTTGTGGTTCTCATTCCGTTTTCTCACTCCTGCTTTCTCTGTTTGCCTCAACACCGTTCCGTCATTTTTGTTTTCGAATTTCGAATTTTATTGATGTAAACAAAATTTTGTGGGGTTTGCCACTTCTCCGTTTTCTGTGTTCCCATTTGTTTTGATAATTGCTTATTTAGAAATGTTTTTTTGGTGTTTTTCTTCACTCGTTCGTGCTTTTGTGTGATGTTGCTTGAGGCGCCTGTGTGTGTGTGTGGTGTGTGTGTGTGTGTGTGTGTGTGTGTGTGTGTGTGTGTGTGTGTGTGTGTGTGTGTGTGTGTGTGTGTGTGTTTGTTTACCATATCTTAGGCTTCTCCAAAAATCACATCGTTCTTTGTTGTTTAATGTCTATGTTATGTATGTTCATATATATGTGTATATATGCATGAATGTGTGTTCGTATGCGTGCACTCATGTATGCATGTATGCGAATGGTAATTCATGTGTAGTACATACACACACACACACACACACACATATATATATATATATATATATATATATATATATATATATATATATATATATATATATATATATATATTCCTAATTTCATGTATGTGAACAGATATACATAGTTCTGTGAAGGTCATATGTATACCTATGTAATACAATGTGTATGGCGCTCACATATAGAGCAATTAGAACCGTGTGTTCCTAATATTGTTTAAAATTGGTATTAATTATTTTTTTTACTTTATTTCTTCTTCACTATACATACACAAAAATATATATTTTTTATAGGTATGTATTTTTTATATAAGAACGTAGAGAGGACTTAGTCAGGTGTGTACAAGATCTTGGTGGTCGGTGGTAAATTTTGACATAATTGGAACTTAAGACACATGGCGCGATAAGAACATTCCCGGTCTGCGCATGCGCTGATTCTAGACATTTCCGGCCTGCGCATGCGCTGATTCTAGATATTCCCGGCCTGCGCATGCGCTGATTCTAGACATTCCCGGCCTAAGCATGCGCTGATTCTAGACATTCCCGGCATGCGCTGATTCTAGACATTCCCGGCCTGCGCATGCGCTGATTCTAGACATTCCCGGCCTGCACATGCGCTGATTCTAGACATTCCCGGCCTGCGCATGCGCTGATTCTAGACATTCCCGGCCTAAGCATGCGCTGATTCTAGACATTCCCGGCATGCGCTGATTCTAGACATTCCCGGCCTGCGCATGCGCTGATTCTAGACATTCCCGGCATGCGCTGATTCTAGACATTCCCGGCCTGCGCATGCGCTGATTCTAGACATTCCCGGCCTGCGCATGCGCTGATTCTAGACATTCCCGGCCTGCACATGCGCTGATTCTAGACATTCCCGGCCTGCGCATGCGCTGATTCTAGACATTCCCGGCCTGCGCATGCGCTGATTCTAGACATTCCCGGCCTGCGCATGCGCTGATTCTAGACATTCCTGGCCTGCACATGCGCTGATTCTAGACATTCCCGGCCTGCGCATGCGCTGATTCTAGACATTCCCGGCCTGCGCATGCGCTGATTCTAGACATTCTCGGCCTGCGCATGCGCTGATTCTAGACATTCCCGGCCTGCGCCTGTGCTAATACTAATCCTTCCCGCCCTGCGCATGCGCTTATACTAAATATTTCTGGGCTGCGCATGCGCTAATACTAAACATTCCCGCCCTGCGCATGCGCTAATACTAAACATTACCGCCCTGCGCATGCGCTAATACTAAACATTCCCGCCCTGCGCATGCGCTAATACTAAACATTCCCGGCCTGCGCATGCGCGCTGGCGACTTTGACACAGGAAATACGGCTACTTAATTCATTCTGCGACCACGGGCGGACATGACGTGGTCGGTTATTTAGGGAGAGGCTTATCATAATTCAATACGGAAAGTGTTAGGTTTAATGTGCGCGCGAGTTTTTCATTTTCAATGTTCTTTTTCTGGTTGATTTTGGCTGAATTGTTTTGGTTGTGACTGGATTGTTGTGTAATAATATTACTTGTGGTCTTGTAATGTTGGTTGATCTGGGGGGTGGGGGTTAGGGTGATGTGATGATATGTTGGTTGTCACTCGTTTGTTAGTGTGTATTCACCTAGTTGTACTTGTAGGGGGTTGAGCTTTGGCTCATTGGTCCCGCCTCTCAACTGTCAGTCAACTGGTGTACAGGTTCCTTGAGCCTATTGGGCTCTGTCATATCTACATTTGAAACTGTGTATGGAGTCAGCCTCCACCACATCACTGCCTAATGCATTCCATCTGTTAACTACTCTGACGCTGATAAGTTCTTTCTAACGTACCTGTGGCTGGCCCATTTGGGTACTCAGTTTCCACTTGTGTCCCCTTGTTCGCCTACCACTCGTGTTAAACAGTTTATCTACCCTGTCAATTCCTCTGAGAATTTTGCAGGTGTCTGCAAAATGTCTCCCCGACCTCACCTGTCTTCCAGCGACGTGAGGTGCATTTTACTTTTCCTCACAACTCATGCCTCTTAGTTCTGGGACTAGCCTAATGGCATTCCTCTGAACTTTTTCCAGCTTCGTCTTGTGCTTGACAAGGTGCGGGCTCCATGCTGGGGCTGCATACTCCAGGATTGGTCTTACATATGTGGTATACAAGGTTCTGAAAGATTCCTTACATAGGTTTCTGAAGGCAGTTCTGATGTTAGCCAGCCTCGCATACGCCGCTGATGTTATTCTTCTGATGTGGGGCTTCAGGAGACAGGTTTGGCGTGATATCAACTCCTAGATCTTTCTCTCTCTGTCCGTTTCATGAAGTACTTCATCTCTTATTCAGTATCCAGTGACTGGCCTCCTATTTCCTCTTCCTAGTTTCATTACCTTACATTTACTCGAGTTGAACTTTAGTAGCCATTTGTTTGACCATTCCTATAGTTTGTCATCTTGTAGCCTTAT